>PVJL010005504.1:0-107399 GCA_004026885.1 Lyroderma lyra
CGTCCTCCCACCCCCCTTCCCCCAATCTCTCCACTCTCCGGCTCTCCTCCCTCCCTCCCCCCTCCACCCTCTGGGCCGGATTTCGTCTCGCTGAGGCGGAGGAGGAGAAGGAGGAGGAGGACGTTCGGCCTGCGCAGTGAGATGTTTGTCCGTCGCCGCTGCCGCCGCCATCGCGGAGAAGCGCGATAAAGGGAGCCGAGCCGGGCGTGAGGGGGACCCCGCGGAGTCGCCGCGCCAGCTCAGTCCCCCTCAGTCAAGCCCCAGCCGCCGGAGCTCCAGCCGCCGCCGCCCCCGCCGCGGCTGCCCAGGGGCCGGCCAGCTCCTCAGCCCACTCCGGGGGCCGCGCCGCCGCTCCCAGCGTCGCCCCTCTCTTGCCCGCCCGCCTTAAATGTGACACCGGCGCCTCGGGGTGCGACCCGAAGCCGCCGCTGAGGAGGGACGAGCACCATGTCGAATTTGAGCAAAGGCACGGGCAGCCGGAAGGACACCAAGATGCGGATCCGGGCCTTTCCGGTGAGTCTCCACTCGGCACTCGGGACCCCAGGGCCGGGGGCCCGACCAAAAGCCGCACGCGAGGCCGGGGCTGAACTCCCCCAACAGGCCGCAGGCCCGGCTTCCCCTCCCCCACGCCGCCGACCGCGGGGCGCGAGCCTTCCCGGCAACGGGGCGGCACGGGGCCCCTGCGCGGCCGGCCTCCCGGGCCGATCCCCGCGCCCGGCGCCCGAGCCCAGCCCCGCGCCCCCGCTCGGAGCTGCGCCTCCAGGTGCTCCGCGGGCGCCGGCTGCGGTTGGGGCCCCATCGTCGGTCCCAGCACCTCCGCACGTTACTGGGGTATAGGCCCAACTCGTAGCACTCCTCTTCTCGCTCAGTTCCCGGGACTCCCAGTCCTGCGGGGATGGGGACAGTCGAAGTCCTCCTCGTATGTGGCCTGTGTAACTTTTCACGTGTGGTTTCGCTGCAGTTTAACGAAATAATCCAGCCTAAAATACGAACAGCCAAACATTTGGGATGATCAAGCGGGGACTGTGCTCTCTCCCCATCCTCAGGAAGGGTTATGCCATCAGCCCACCCCTGACGCAGTGACAGTAGTTAGTTCCACGTAATGCTCAATAGTAATATACTAATAACATCAGGTGTATTTCTATCATAGCATCTGTCATCCACAAGCTTCCAAAGCACTTCACAAACTCTCTTATGCAGTAATTGCTTCCCCACCCGTAGGAGGGTCAGGAGAACAAATTGGACAATTGGTTCTCCTTTTCTTAGCCATGGAAGGCCGGAAGAACGAGTAGTCCACGACCCTGAGTTGTTTTACTCTGTAGGTGTTAGTGACAGCAGTCGTATTCTGTTTAGAAACTTTTTAGCATTACGTTGAGTAATAGGCTTGCGGTGTTTAGTGTATAGGGTATAACTTTGGATGTAGTATCTAATTCAGATAAGCAATGGCAAGCAATTAAAATGTACTGGTGTAACAGAAACTGGACATACTCGTATGCTAATGTCACTTCTGTAAGAAGTATACGAGTATGTCAAAGATAGACAAACTAGTAATAGAACAGAAGGTTTTAAAACAGTGAAACTGGAGAAAGATCTTGGGTTTTCTTTCTTAGAATCATAAACCATTTCGTGTGAGGAGGAAAGGGGAGGATTTGTTCTCATTCCTTAAAGCTTGCTTTTTCTAAAGTGTAGTTTGCAGTGAAGAAAGACTTTATGAATATAATTGTCCTAGTTGAGTAAGAAACCCACCCAAAGAACTTGACTTCTCTGAATTCTTAAAACTTAAAAGAATACATGTGCAGAATTCTGAAATTGTAATGACAAATACTAATGTAAGTTTGTGGAGACATCCTGTTTTATGTAAATAAGTGTAGGCTAGACTTAGGAGAATAAAGTTTTTTGAGAGTAATTAAAGGAATTTTGAATTTCTGAAGTTTCATTCCTAAATAAAAGTGAGAAACTACAGAGAAAACGAGCGATGTTGTCAAAAGACCATTAATGAAGTCCATTAGCATGTTTTCCCTTGTAATGGAACAATGAATTGGGTTTATGAATTTGTGAGTAATGTTAGTTTTCCTACTAAATCAGAACTATTTTTTGGCAGAGTTTAGAATTATCCAGTATTTTAAATGAGCACTTAGAGACCTTCAAAAATTTTCTTTTCTTCCAGATTACTAATCTTTTATGTAACTACAGTCTGCATAATTGCTAGTCAGAAGTAGTAAATACATAGTATTTCACAAAGAAAATATATTGTTTATGTGTATACATATGTACATACTTACAAATATTGTATTTTATGTTAACATTTGAATTATGTAGTTACTATAATTTAAGGGAAATTATAGTTTAACCAAAGGTCTCAAGTGCTCATTTCAGATTCTGTTTTATGAAATTGATGTATACAAAATACAAAAGTATGTTGTTGGATTGTTTTGTTTTCATGGCAAACTAGGATATTTTATAGATGTTTAAGCCTATTCCAGATCCAGTCCTGTCAATACAACCAGGTTCTCTGTAGTGTTTTACAGTGCATATTTTAAGTGTGCTTTCATCATTGTTCACAAGAGTAGAAGTTACGCCATACCAGTTTTATGCACAATTTGCATTTTAAATAGAGCTTTCCATAGCATTTCAAGAGAAGCTGGTTCTCTTTGAGATGGAAAACAATAAGGAACTTTCTGTATTTATGAACTGTTGATGGAGGAAAAGTTTATTCCAGTTTGCAGGCTTCCCCTGCAGTGCACAAAATTAGTCGTTTAACATCTTTTTGGTTTTTTGGTACCCAAAGTAACAGCAAGGGCCACAAAACTTTTTTAAGGAAAGGGGATGTAGTTGCCAAACTTCTGGAAAAGACGTGGATTTGGATCTGAGAATGCTACCTCCAAGAACTTCCTTGCTGTTGCATTGTGTCTCACTCCTGAGCTTTTGTTTCACTATGGAGGATCACTTGCTGTCAGGTGCACCTTTTGTCCTTATTTCTGAAAAACCATTCCTCACCATCTGTACTGTCCAAGGTTTTGTGCACATGGGCTTGAAAAGTTTGATTGGGGAGGAGGGAATATATTTAAACGGAAGTGCTGACTTTTCCTCTGATTTGTGTTAATTGGCTTAGCCTTCAGAGTGTAAGAGACATACACTATTTTGGAAGTTACTGTTTTTAGAGTGAAATCTGGAAATAGCTTCAGTTATTAGTTTACAGTAGCATGCTAAATTGTGGTGAAGAATCTCTGTTGTGATATCCACTCTATAATTTCAGATGAGCTTCACAGAGCTCTCTTACCTGTGTGGCATGGACAGAGAATTATGTGGAGGTTAGTGTTAGATGGAACCCATAAAGTGACTTACATTAGTAAGTGGTAAGTTTTAAGATCATTTTTGATGTACTACTTAAGGGCACAAGAACTTAACGACAAATGAGGACAGTTAATGTTTTTGTTTTTCCTAGCTATGTAATATTTACTGGATTTGGAGGAATAGCTTTGATCTTCATAAAAGGTTTTTCTTGCTGAGGGAAAGTAATTGTTGCTTAGATCTACCTGAACTGTACATAACAAAAAAGCTGAATAATAGTCTTGTAAATTACACAGAGTTGAGAATGAACTGTAAGTTTGTTTTTCATTCTTTAGTATTTTCTTGTAGAAAAATTCTGGCGAGTAAGGTGTAGCAGATTCATTAAAGTGTTGCTTACACTTAGACTGATTCTTTTTAAGGGTTTTAAGACAGCCTGCAGTGTTGTAGCTGTTAGTACCTCTCTGGCTTTAGAAGTTGAAAAATGGAAGCATAAAGTAGTTATCTGTGAAGTATTTGTTTTGCATTATCTTCCTGGGTAGCAGTTCAGAGGAGCTTGGAAAATTATTAGTACCATTGTTGACTTTGAAACTGTTTTGGTAGTATAGAATATAATGTGAGAATTTGGTCTTTTGAATAATGTACTAGTCACATGGTACATTCATTTCAACAAAATAGAGAAAGCTTCATTTGTTTGTACATATTCATTCATAGGTTTGTACATCATTCATTTATTAAATAAGCATTTTTCTAATTCAGTGATATTATATAATTAAGACTACAAAAAGTAGTATGCTTTCCCTTTGTATTAATTGGGACACCTTAGACATAATTTTTTGCTGTTATTTTTATTTGAGATTATCTTGATATTTAACAGTTTGGTTAGATTTTTATAAAAGTTGCTGGACAATTTGTAGTTTTAAATAATACAGCTTTGAAAATTGTTCTTGTTTGTCCATTGTAAGGTTAACAAAAAAGTAAAGGTGTTAGTAAGAAAAAAATCACTGAGGTAAAATATGAATTACAGTTACTGTATATTAGTGTATTGTGAAAACTTTGCAATCATAATCTGTCAAAACTGAATTCATTTTAGTAGATTTTCTACTTATAAAAAGTGATGCATATTCATGATAGAAAACTTAAATATCTGAATTTATAAATAAGGAAATAAAAAGACTTGTAGCCCCTCTACTTGGAAATAAACTATTAACATTTTGATGTGTTTCCTTTTAATCTTTCATATGTGTGTGTGCACACAGTAAAAGCAGGGTACTGTATCATTTTGTATACTACCTTTCTACAAGAATAGTATCTCACTGTACATTTATTTCCATATTAAATACTCATGTTGAACACATGATTTTTAATGACCGTAATACTCTGGAGTACCTCACTTTTGCATAATCATCTCCTTATTGCCAGATATTTTGATTAATCCCAGTGAATCCATATTTTCTATATTATAAATAATGCATCTGTGACTAGGCATATAAATATTTGAACCCATTTATGGTTATGGAATTGCTGGGCTAACCATAATTGATATATTTTACCAAATTGACAGAAAGAGAGTAATAATAATAGCTAACACTTAGTGAATGCTTACCGTGTGCCATGCACTATTCTCTCTGCTTGCATATATAAACTCATTTAATTTGTACAACTTTATAGAATACCACTATACTCATTTATTTACAGACAAGACCTTGAGAGGTTAAGTGATTGGCTTAAGGTCACTATACTTGCAAGTGGCAGAATTGGGATTCTAACCCAGACAGTCTGGCTCTAAAGTGAATGCTTTTAAGAATTAATTACACCTCTCAAGGTGTGTCAGTTTCACTTCTTTGTAGCAGTGTCTTAGTCAACATATATGAGGTCTGACAATTAAGTTTGTGAACTCATCCTAGAAAAAGTGCTGCATACCTCATGGCTGAACAGCACTACGGTCACCTTGGAAGTACTCCCTTTGGGTAGCTATGCACCGACTCCAGTCCACTGTTCAAAGCAATTTTGGAACTCGTTTTCTGGAATGGCCATCAGAATTATTGTCGTATTACCTTTGATGTCCTGAATGCCATAAAAATGTCTTCCTGTCAGTATTTCCATTATCTTCAGTAAAGAAAAACGTCATTGGGAGCCAGGTCAGGTGAATATGGAGGGTGTTCCAATACAGTTATTTGTGTATTGGCTAAAAATTCACTCACAGACAGTGCTGTGTGACCTTGTGCATTGTCATGATGCAAGAACCATGAGTTAATTGGTGAAAAATCCAGGTGGTTTTCGGCTTTTTCATGCAGCCTTTTCAGCATTTCCACACAGTAAACTAGGTTCTGTTTGTCCAGTTGGTTCAAATGAATAATGAACAATCCCTCTGATAGCCAAAAAGGTTAGCAACATCATTTTGACTCCTAATTGGGACGGATGAAACTTTTTTGGTTGTGGAGTATTGGCTGACTTCCATTGTGCACTTAGATGCTTTGTTTCAGGGTCCTATTGGTACACCCATGTTTCATCACCAGTGATACAATGGCCCAAAACATTGTCTTGCCTCTCCAAAAGATTTTGGCAAATTTCGACTCTCCTTTGCTTTTGATCATCAGTGAGCTCCTTTGGGACCATTTTTGCACACACCTTTCTCCTGACAAAATTTTCAGTTAAGATTTTCCTGTTTCTCTAGCAATGTTTATTGGTCTACTATGCTTCTCACAGTCAGCCGATGATTTTGATGCACTGTTTGATGAATTTTTGCAATATTTTTGTCAATTCTGTTTGTTACTGGCTGCCTTGATCTCTCTTCATCAGTGACACTTTCTCTCCCCTCAGAAAAATGTTTAATTCATTTGTACACTGCCGTTTTCTTCATGGCATTATCCCCATAAACTTGGACTAACAAGTTTCTGATTTCACTTCCACTCTTTCCAAGTTTAACGAGAAATTTAATGTTCAGTTGTTGCTCTAATTCTAGCTCTGACATTCTTGAGACAGCACACAAAAACATGCAACAATAATGAACTCAGCAAGACACCCCAACATGATTAACACGAACACAGCTGTGAGACACAGATATACCAAGGTTATAAAACCTTACCAAGTAGTTTGTACAGTGCTGCCAATGTAAGTGCATGGTGGCAAGTTCAAGAACTTAATTGTCAGACCCCCCATCTTTGATTTCATAGGTGAAATAATAGCACTTTAATGCTTTAATTTGTGTTTCTTTGACTACTTGTAAGAATAAAACTGTGGATAGTTTGTAGGGAGTTTTCACTTAGTTTGACATTAGAGTATTCAACATATACATTAGGAATATGGCTAAAGAGCAGAGAGACTGAGAGCATCAGAGTGTGGGTTCTGGACTGCCCTGATGGGAGTGTCAGCTCCACCTCTTTCTAGCTGTGTTAACCTTTAACAAGTTCTTAAGCACATCTAGCCTCAAGTTTTCTCCTCTGTAAAATGTGAATACTAGTAGTACCTACCTTAGAGGGTTGTCGTGGGATAAAAAAAATAAAAATAAAATATTATTATAATACTACCCAGCACACAGTCATATTGTTATACGAACATTTAGCCATGATTATATCACAATTTAAATATTAAAACTTATTTTTGCAAGTGATTATAAGGGAGTAATATATACTTTAGTGATGCTGCCTTTTTCTTTTCTTTTTTTTTTCTTCTTCTTTTTTCTTCTTTTTTTGGGGCTTACACACCAGAATTTAATTTCTTACTATTCTGGAGGCTGGAAGTCCAAAGTCAAGGAGCTGGCTGGGTTAGTTTCCTCTGAGGCCTCTGTCCTTGGCTTGCACACGGCTACTCTCTCCACTTGGCTGGCTGTTTGTGTAAGTGTATCCCTAGTGTCTCAATGCTGCCATTTTTTAGTACGGTTTAGAACTTAGATTTTGAAAAGCCTAGAGTCAACGTGTGAACCACTGTAACAAATTAGTCTCATTGCGCAGGGGCCACGCTAATCTTCTCTGTATCATTCCAATTTTAGTACATATGCTGCCGAAGTGAGCACAAAATTGGTCTCAAAGGGTATAGATTTGGTACCAGTGGGGCATTTCAAAAGAATGCTACTGGCTCTTGGGAGATAGATTCAAAAGAGAAGTTCCAGTAATGACTCTCACATAATCATTGGAGTAAGTATGGAAATTTATTGAAAGAGTAATACTCATTTGGTATGTACATTCTAATATGTACATTAAATATTTATCTAAAAATAAAATGTTTTATTCCTTCCAATTTTTTCTCCTTTTCTCATCCATCCCCTTTTTTGTTTCACTTAAGAAATAGGTTATAGTCTCTACCCAAAGCTTACACCAGACACCCATTGGAACCATAAAGCACTTAGCATATTGTTATTATAGAAACAGTGTGAGTGGTTAGTGAACGATTGATTAAATGAGAAGCTAGTCCTTTAAAGCCAAACTATAGTAATTGATTAATTTGGTAAGTCAGTACGAATAGTACTCTGAAATGTTTGAACTTTTGCAACTATAATTGAAGTGTTAAGATATAGTAGGTCTTTAAATGATCTCGTGCACTTCCCTTAGCTGGGTAGTCAGCCTAGTCTCCCAAAACATTAATGACTTGAAAATAATGGTTGTATGATGCATTGGCAATAACCTTGGATTGAGCGTCAGAAGACTTAGTTTCTTGTCCATCTTTTCTGTTTCCTGGTTGTACTTTACATTTTACTCCCTCCACCTTGACTCCTTTCTCCCAATCTGTTCACCTGTATACTCTGATCCCCTACTTCATTCCTCTGTATCCTTAGCCTGAAGTTGGAATTCTTTGTCTTCTTTTTATTTGAAACCTGGTTTTGTCCTGAGGATACAGGCTAATCTTTTTGAATTGAGGTGTCAGTTTTCTTTGTAATCCTTGAATAACTGGGCCCAAATGCCATTTATTGCAACATCCATTATTCTCTTGTGACTCGGGCCCTTGTGCACTATTCTTCTGAGTGCATCCTATGACCATCTCCTGACTTCTTACCTGTGCTCCCTCAGTCGTTGAAAATGTTGATACCTTCTTCACAGACATTCTCTCTGGTTTAAATTTTAACTTCATTTAATGCATATGGACAAGGTCATTTATTTATTTAATTTAAAATACATTTATTAAGTGTTTCTACTGGGAGTCAGATAATATTAATAGCTCTACAGTGAGGATCAAACAGATCTGGTCTCTTCTCTATTTATCTTTACCCTGTCTTCGAGTTCATCTTCCTGCTATTTTACAAATCTTAAATTCCAGTATTGCATTCTATACTTGCTCCTCGATTTATTATATGTAGGACTTGAGCAAATAAATCACTTCTGCTTATTCTTTTCTAAAAAAGAAACAATAGCACTTACTTCATAAGGTTGATGTAAGGATAGAGTTAATATGTGCATAGCTCTTACAGTAGTGCCTGACACATAGTAAGCATTATAAATAAATGCAAGCTATTACTATTATTTAACTGTTCTATCCTGCTTGTTGCTTGTTTCCTTCCCACATTAATGTCCTCTTGTGTCACAGGAAGACCCTTTCATTCTCCCACACCATGGTGCTTATTGCTAATTACCCCTTCTTTCCTACTTCCTCCTCAGAGCAAGGCCAGAAATATCAGCAAAAGGCATCTTGTATCATTCCACTTAGGTGCCTTCACTGCCTTTGGGGGCGGGGCGATAGTGCACTCCTGGTAAAAATTGCAAGACATAGTGGTCTCTAACTTAGCTGGAGTCTCAGTGCCTCTGGGCAATTTTTTTGTGTTCCTTGTAAGCTCCTTCTCCCCATTCCTTCATGAGCTATTCCAGACTTTAATCACTGCCTTTAAGCAATTTATTGACAATTCTCTTATCTCTCCCCTTCAGGAAATACAACTACTGCTTCACTGAAAACTAACGTTATCTTGTATAAGTTCCTTCAGCTTTCTTCCCTTTCAGTTATATTCTTTAATCTCTATCTTCACTCATTCTCATCTCAACTCTGAGGTTTCGGAGAAGGGAATCCTTTTCTGTCTTCCCTATCACGATGACCATCATACTATCTTTCTTCATAGCCAAGAGCCTTGAAAGAATAGTCTGTTTCCTTTATTAGAACACAATTTCCTTAGAGGAGGCATGAAGTCTTACACTGATCTTTGTCGGTACAGCACAGTAACATTCCAACAATGCTGAATGAACGAACTAATAGACTCTAGTTTGTTTTGTCATCTTTAAGATAGAAACTATAGCAGTCTTTCTTACAGATTAATTGTGAAGATTAAAAGAAATAATACCAGAAAGTGATATCTAATAAAAGTGGCATCTTTGAGACATTTAAAATAATTTTCTAATCACAAAGTCAGAACTTGCAACTAAAGTAATATGTTTTACGTGGGACAGTTATTTTCAAACTTATATGATCTTCAGGACCCAGGAGGAGTAGAGTAGGTATCTTCAGAAATCTCCCTCTCTGGTAATTGAGAGCAGTCGGTACGTTGCCATTTGTATAGCATATTTCATTTTGTAAATTTGTATTAACCATTGCTTTAAATCACTGATCATTAATTCAGCCTTTTTAAAGTTGAGGAGAGTCCTACTTGCCCAGGTTGATAAAGTTAATAGGTAATCAAGAACAGATCCATCCAGTAGTTGCATTAACCCCTAATCTGGAGTTTTTGCTACTAGAAAGCATTTTTTTTTTTTAAGTCAGTTTTAAAGTTGAAAATGTAACTTAGTTAAATGGACTTCCATTTATTTAGTCTTGTGATCATTGAGAAAGGAACAGACCCACATTTGCTCTTCAAATGAGAAAAGCTACTGCTGAGCAAAAGACTAAAGACTACAAAGGGATATCATTACCTACTTTAAGAAAATACAACATTCTTAGATAAGCAAGGGCTGTCCAGAAAGTATCCAGCCGTGTAATATGAACAATAGAGGCATTTATGGCTGAATTTTTTCGAAACATCCCTCATACTCATATATAAAAGCAAGCCACCATTGCCAAGAGGAATACCTTAACATACTGGCTGTAAGTCATTCTTGAATTTGAAGCAGCCCTTAACTGAGTAACCCTTAGCCTCTTCTATTTGCCCTATCCTCTTAAAGGTAATCATGAAAAATGCTTTTTCAGTTCATTAATAGTATGGGAAGTTGCTTTATAAGATTAGTGACTACAGCTTGCTGAATGTCTACCTTATGTTAGGCTCTGTTTTAGGTACTTTGAACTGTAATTATCTCAAATCCTCACATTGGTCTTTAGGTGTTACTCCTGTTTTAAATCTATCTGGGAATCAGAGACCTAGTGAAATACAGGTAACATACAATTACACCTAGGAAAGGGCAGAGCTGGGATTCAGATTCTAGGCACATCTGACTGAAAAATTCATGTTCTTTCTGTTATACCATATTGCTTAATTATATTGTTAAGAATTTGTTAGATTCTGAAATACTTTTTAACAGTAATGTATTGAAAAATTAATTCTAAGGTTTTCATTTAAATTACTACCCAGATTCTGGGGCTGTGAAGCTTATACAATGCAGTAGTCTGTGAAAAGAAATCAAAATTAAGTTCTGGGCCTTGAAAGGAGTTTTTGCAATTTAAGCTGTACTAGATTCAAGGTAAATGTACCATTCGTTAAGAGAATAAATGTTATAAAAACTTGGAATCAATCGAAGGGTATATTCAGTAAAATTTGATTATATAAATTGCTTAAGGGGGCTCTACTGTATATTGACTGAATGAAGCAGTCAAAATCATAACCTATAAGGAAGACAAATTAGTTGACATATTTATGAGTTGACACTTTCCTTTTTTAATTATAAAGTTAAAAGCAGACATTTTAAGATCTCCCTTTTTCAGTTAATAGAAATTATCTTAAGTATGTGTTTAGAAAAAAGATTTCTTAAAGTTAACATGTGTAAATACTTTAATATAATCTTTTAAGTTTTTTTGTCTTTGCGACTAAGAAGTAGGTAAACAGTAAAATAAATTTTGAAGCTCAAAAATGAGATATTTTAAAATATTTCACTTTTCCTCATGGTATATGTAAATGAGACAGGAAAGAGGTTTATTTTTTGAATGAACACTATAACTAGCCAAATAAAGAAGTAATTTATTTATTCCTATTTGTATTCTTATTTTAATTTTTAAAAGCTAAAGGGGATTTTAGAGAGAATCTGTTCTAATCTTATTTAATAGATGAAGAAATGGAGGACTAGAGAGGGTGCTTTACCCAAGGGATACTTGCATGACTTGAATTAATGGAAGAACCATGACTTAGAAGTGTGATTTTCAGTTGAAAGCTTTTTTTCCTAGACCAAACTGAAGTAAGCATATGGCCATAATAATTCAATGTTATCATTAGTTTATTTAATTATAAAATTTTTTAATTTGAGCACCCATGGTGTAAGGGACACTAAACACTTAGATTAGATTCCTTCATTGCTCTAACTAGCAGTGTGATCTTAGGTAAGCCATGTGTTCTGTAGCCTGCAACATTTTGTGATGTTGCAAAAGTCACCTATCTTTTATTCGTAGAATTTCCTTTAAAATAAGAATGATGTATTTCAGTGGTGATGGTTAACTCCTAATATGAAGCAATGGGAAAGTTTGCTGTGTTCTTACATAATTCTTTCTGTGTGAGTTGGTAGTTTGAGAGATATTTTGAGCAGATTTGATACTAGATTTTAGTAATAATTTTATATGATAGGCCTTTTGCTGTCATCACATTTGGTAGGGGAGAGATTCATTCAAATCCAAGACAAAGCTAACTGGAACTTTATACTGTTTATAACACGTTTTTCTTTGGGTTGTGTATGGAGATTCTGTAGTAAACTAATTTGTTACAGCCTTACTGTTTATAGAGCTTTTACACATTATCATAGTTTTTGGTAAAACTGGATTTAAAAATCAGTAATTTTAGATTATAGGATAGAAATATGGAGTTCCAACATGCGCTTACATTTTTTTTCCTATAACATTCCTACCACTACATTGAGATTCCATGCAAAATATAAGATACCTGCTTTTCTATTGTTTCTGTTTTCCACATGAATGTTTAAAGTAATTTTATACACATGGTCCTTAATAGTGTTTGGGATTTAATAATATATTAGGAAATAGAGCAATTTTTTTGTGTTTTAAAGTGTTGATCTTATAGATGTAATAACTGATTTTCTTAATATGGAGGATCTCTAATTATGTTTGAAGAGTGTCAGTTAAGGTGATAAAATGTGTTTCAGTGTGCCCAGTAACAAGCACTAGTAGTTGGACAGGGACAAATTTGACTCAGTGAGAATGCTTAAAATTGAATCTCATTTGTTGTGGTCCTCAGCAGACTATGAAGTATTCAGCATTTCCAGAGGTACAGATAAAATAATCTCACTGTTAGTACTCTTAAATCAGTTGTGATTTAAATGGACTTTAATAGGCTAATCTGGAAGCTTGACCTGCATCTTGGGAAAAAAATTGTTCTATATTTTCAAATTGATTTTTGAACATCCTGCTTATGTTGAGGACTGAAACATAGATTGTAATTAAACATTCTGTTGATGATTTAGCTTTCTCATTATGTTACTGTTCTAGAATTGATTTTAGAGGCCAGTTGAATGTAGATCAGACTTAGTTTAGGATTTCACAGAATTCTCCCAGGCTACTGTACTTTTCTAATTGATAATCTTTTTCTCTTTTTCCTTGACAATTACTACTTTTGGCAGCACAATTCTGCTCCATCTGGTCTCCAAAGAGAAACCAGTTAAGCAAACATCAGTAGTCTTAACTTTACATTCAGATTTAAGTCATTAAGTAAGACTGTGCCTCTCTTGTATAGTAAAGAAATAAACACATTTATTGAGCAAGTGCTATGTGCCAGATATTTTCACAAACTTAATTGCTACACAATACACCATCTTCTCCCATTTCTCCTGCCAGAAGCAGATGAGACAAGTGAAGTTTGGAAAGTTCAATAACTTGTCCAAAGTCTGAATGTTTCTCACTGGGCAGTTTTCCTCAAAGCTTGTATCTTTGGCTACGTTTTTGCTGGTTGAAGTTGCTTAAAGATTAATTGATAGATAAATGGGATTATTACAGATGAAATAAGTCATTGCGTAGTTGTTGTTCATCAAATAAGATTCATCATCATTATTAACTGTAACTGGACTGCATTTAAATCATATTTTTTAATGGTATCTAGGCATGGGCCGTGTATTATAAATGATACAATAAAATAAAGCGAGACAGACTTTATATTACTCTGAAGTACTTAAAATCTGGGAGGTAGCTTCCTTTCCTAATTTACGGCCTCATTGCATCTGGCTAGAATACTGCCATTCCTCGGATATTTGTACCAAAGCAGCTTTTTTGAGGCTGAAGCTCAAAATTTAAGATCAAGCATTTTTCCTTGTTTATTTTTTCTAGCTGTGTCATTCGAAATTGCTTGGAATTTCAAATTCTCACCCTTTTCCCCCACCCACCCTGTTCTAAATTTCTTGTAGAAAATTATTCACGGGGGACTAAAGACTTCTTGTTCTTTGTATGTGGTGGATGTGAAGAATACAGTTCTTTTTAGTTTTAATTGGCTTATGGCTTATGCTGTAGTTCTCTCCAGCTCTTAGTAATTTATAGAACCTGCAAAATGTGTAAGTATATAATAGACATATCCTTCAAGTTCAGGCATTTTGAATGTTATGTTTTTATGTCATTTGAAGTAATATAGATGAAAAGTTAGAGATGTTTGTGAAAGAAAATAAAGACCATTAACATTAATTTTGTGATTAATACTTACTAATGAGGGAATTGTAATCCTGGATTGGGAAAAGGTAAGGGGGAGAGGGTCACTTTTAAAAATTAAAGTCTTGATTTGGTTTGTAAGTCTTGCTGAACCTTAAGAATTTAAGAATACTTAATTATATCTTGTCTTTTAAAAAGAGCTTTTGCTTTTTTTCCTGCTAAATGAATTTACTTTGTTTGCTGATCACTGCAACTTGAGTTTCTTGGGGATAGATACTGTATATGCCTAACAATTAGCAGATGTTAAATGTTTGTGCATTATGTGTGTGTGCATTTTATTTATTTTATTGTTATGCGGAAGCATTTTGGCCAGATCCCTTTCTGAGTGTATTTGCAGTTATTGTAATGTAGTAAATCTGTTTCATCCAGTGGAATTAAAATCCTCCTCACGTAATTTAGAATATTACTTTAAAGCAAGAATGTTATTAACTCTTTAAAACTGTACATAAAACTAGGGCCTTCCAATTTTGTGATGTTAATGTGTTCTTTATCAAGGATGGGTGCGAAATTAAATTCATTAACGTAATTATTTTGCCACTGTTGACGTGTTCCCTTGATGCCAAGAGTAAAGCTTGTATATGTAGGGATTAGCACTTGAAACTAGTTTCCTTTGGAACATTGTTTTTGGTCTTGTTTGATTTCAAAAAAGATTGTAGTTTGTGGATTTTCTCCTGAATGGCCTTTTCCATCCACTGGTTTTCTCCCCATTAATACTTATTAATAAAATTGATGATTAAGCAGCCTTCTGAGGCATTTAGTTAGGTGAATGGAAAAATATGCAAATATTACCTGATATCTGAAATTTGAGTTTGTTGCTTGCATGTTGTATTTTCTATTTGAAAAAGACATTTGATAATTTAAAAATTACATTAGTTTTTGTAGATAAGCAGCACATTAAAATATTTTTCTATATCATCGTGCTAAGTGATTCAAATGCTCGTATTTTTAAAATTGCATTGGTATAGCATAAGGTGAAATGATTTTCATTCACGAGACATTGTTTATGGCCTTGTAAGTGGCATTGAAGAAAAATGCACAATCCCTTTAGTATTTCATAGTTCAGTAGAAAAACAGGCACAAACATAATTAGGAAGCAGTATGGGAGCATAGTGATAGATGTAACTGAGTATATGAAAGAGCTGAGAAGGAGTCATTAGCTTTGCTTGAGGTCAGGGAAGGCTCCCTGGAGAATATGACACCTGAGCTGTGTTCAGAGGCTATGTAAAGAATCAGAGAGACAGAAGAGGAGGACATAAAGAAGACTTGGGAGGGTGGTGACTGGGTGGGGAGCTGTGACAGGGGTAGGGAGTTACCGTTGGTTTAATGTTGTTAGGGAAGAAATGTGTAACTGGTAGTAGTGAGTGAAAGATGAAATTAAAGTAGACATAGAGTGGATCTTGAAGAGTATTATTTCTTTTTAAAATATAGCCCCATCAAACCCCTGTCATTAATGAGATCTGGGATTTGAACAAGGGCATGATGCTTCTGTGTTTATTTTTATGGTAATTTTGAGGAAGAGAGATTCCAAGAGGTTATCAGAGTTAATGATGGTTGGAGGGCTCTTGCAGTGCTCTAGATGAACGGTTTAAGACATTAGTATTCAGGAGGAAAGAATGGGGGCATATTTGAGAAATGTCTTGGACCTAATGTTAGTAGCACTTGAAGATGGATGTGAAGGAAGTTGAAAGAGGAAAGAAGAAAAGGCTTAGTGATTCTAGCTTGTTACAGGTTTGTGTTGCCACTGTTGAGCTAGAGAACACAGCAGAAAGATTTGGGTGATTGTGGAGAGTGAGTTTATCGGGGATTTTGAACATGGTAAGTCTGTCTGTGTCTACAGCATTTGATTGGAGATGTCCAGCAAAGAGTTGAATTGAGTAGTTTTAGACTTTAGGGGAAACACCTGGGCTGGCATTATGGATTTGGGAACAGTTAATCTATAAGCCAGTAATATCACTTCTTTGAAATGTGGGCCATACTTCTTGGGAAATCTGAGATAGGGGCCCACCATCCAGAAAAGAAGTACACAAACATTATATTTGCAAAATTTTGTATAGTTTCATGAGGCTCCAGAATCCCTTGCCAATCTAGAGTCTTGTAAATTTTAGAATATGAGATGTGTGGGTAGTAGTTGTAATCATGGTATACATGAAAATGCATAGGGACTCAGTGTGGAGGGAAAAGAGCCAAAGGACAGAACTCTGGGGATTAAAATTATTTTAATGGCATTGAATGAATAGAAGACATGAAATAGGGGAGTACTACTTCTGAAAGAAGGCTACATTATACTGACTTGCACTTAGCATAGTTGTACTCTTAAGGTACTTTTGTTTTAACCTATATCTGTTTATTTGCTTAGCTTGGAAAGCTGTATTTCTTTCTGACATTTAGTACCCATAGATGGGGGTTCCAAGAGATTGTGTCATTGGGCAATTTCTTAGTCAATATGTGAGGAATTACACTGTATCCCTGGCTGGGCTAAATTCTACTGACATTCTCATTTAATCTTCTTCATATAGTCCTTTGAGATAGGTACTGTTATTAAACCCACTTTACATGTAAGGAAATAAAGGCTTAGAAGAGTTAAGTAATTTGCCCAAGGTCATGTGACTTGTGAATTTAAAACAGCCATGACATAAATCCAGGCCAGTCAGACAGCAAAACCTGTGTTCTCTACTAATATATAACACCATATTGTGTTTAAGATAATCAGTGACTGGCACTGTGATACTACTTTACCATATTAATCTCTGAGGTGAGTCAAATAGTTTTTACTAGATTTGGGGATAAATAAATTCTAATCCCAGCTCTGTGATTTGGGTATATCATTTAATCTCTCTGGGTTTATAGTCTTTAGTTTGAAAATTTTTATACCTGAGCAATCATCAAAAGAAATGTCCTGTTGCTCCATCTCTACTCTTATCTATATAAGACACGGATACTGAGGAAAATACTGTATACCATCTTGGATGATAAAACAGCTTTTGATTTACATATATGATAAATGATTTTATTATAATGTGACTTGTAAAATATTTGAAGCCACTTGGTTTATATTTTTAAAATTCTTTATTTTCTTATAGAAAATGTAGTAATTCATGCTGGGTAGAGACCTTTTTGTACATTCTTAAGCTTTCATGGAATTTTATGTTAGAGCTTGAAAAAAACATTTGAAATTTTGCTCAACTATTGGCAGTATAGGTATCTCTGGAATTTATGGTCTATATTAGCTTTGTTCTTTCTTTGAAACTGATCTAAATATCCTGCTTTATATGTTTGTTATTTAATGTTAAAGGATGTATCTTTGTCTGCTTTATTATAACCTCTGTATGTGCTGTCAGCAAACTAAAACCACATTGCACATAAAGTATTCTCCACTTACCTGTGAGGGATACATTCCAATACCCCCAAATGGAAGCCTGAAACTGCAGTATTACTGAAACCAATATATACTATGTTTTTCTTGTACATACATACATATGATAAAGTTTAACTTACAAATTAAGTACAGTAAGAGATTAACAGCAACAGTAATAAAAATAGAGCAATAGGTCATTCATTTCAGGGAATCCCTTGCTGAAGTCTTTATACAGACTCAGTGCTTTCTTGCTGCTGTCACTTGGAACACATTTTCTGTTCATATCTTCCACCCACAAATCTCAGTCCTTTTCCATCTTAACTCAGCACTTATTCACTGTGACTGTAACTTTTGCCATTTGAGGTGCAACAGCAAAACTAACATAAGTTTCTTTTTCCTTCACAATGTCATGAGTAGAAGAATCATTCTTACTGTAGATTTTTACAACCTCAGCATACAGGCTTTTATCCTTAAGTTGAGAATGTTCATTTTTCCACCTTAGAGGAAGCACTTCATGGCTTCTCTTTGGGACGTGCAATTGCCAACATCACTACTCTTGCACTTTGGGGCCATTATTTAGTAGAACAAGGATTACTTGAACACAAACATGGTGAAACAGCTAAGTGACTAATGGGCAGGGAGCCTATGTAGCATGGAGATGCTGGGCAAAGGGCTGATTCACATCCAGGTCTGCACAGTGGGGTGGTGCAAAATTTGATCATGCTACTCAGATAGTGTGTAATTTAAAAATCATGAATTGTTTATTTCTGAAATTTTTCATTTAATGTTTTTGGATCACAGTTGATTTTGGGTAACTGAAATGCAGAAAGCAAAACTGAGAATGGCGGGGGGGTTACTGTATATGGAGTATTTGAGGCCATCATCACATAGGCTTGTATCTTTTATTTGTGAAAAAGTTATAAATAGCTATATCTTACTTACATTTTATGTGAATGGTACCCTATGTATCAGGATATCTGACAAAAAATAGATAGTAGTTTAGGTATAGGGCTAAATTCTCTTAAGGCCATTTCAGAAAAGTCCAATAGACCTGGAATTTGAATGAGATTTGAGTAACAGGAAAGATGGTGTTCTTTTTAAAAGTTCCTTTTTAAGCTCTCCAGAAAAGATTAGAGTAATAAGACTCAGTTTGAAATCATCTGCTTAGGAACCCCCTCGATTGATAGTTGAGCTGGTATTTTATTGATAGAGTGACTAAAATAACTTTTGCCTAACTCCTCCTTCCTCTTTCACACTCACACCCATTGGACATGCCTTGGAGAGGATTCTTTTTTGTAAGTCACTTTATTGAGGTATGATTGACATACAAAAAAATGTACATATTTAATATATGCAACTCAATGAGTTTGGAGGTAAGTATTTAACTGGGGTGAATTCTACCAGCTCAGTAATTTCTGTCCAGTTGAGGTCAGAAGTGTGTGTGGAGCTGATGAGTAATTGTTGCAGGGTTTCCCAGGTGGTGAATGCTGAATTTGTAAGTTTTATGTAGTGTAAAAAAGGCTTCTTAGTCAGAGATGAGCAGGAATCATTCAACAAGTATAAGTACCTGTTATTTGCCAAAAAATCCCTGCCTTCCTGGAGCTAACATTTGGCTGGGATGAGGGAGGCCAGCAAAAGAAATAAGGACTGTGGGATTAGAATTTGGAGGTTACTTTCTCTGAAATGTTCTTCCCCCAGATAGCTGCATAGGAGGCAGCTGCTATTTTAAAGAGTGGGCAGTTAAAACTTTATTTTAAGGTGACTTAAAATGAAGCAGCATTTTGAGGTTGGTAAGTGAATGAGCCACGGGGCTATCCGGGAGAAAAAGATTTCAGAGAGAGTAACAAATACAAATATGTCAAAGTGAACTTGTTTGATGGATTATAGAAAATAGCAAGGAGGCGTGTGTGGGTGTAGCAGAGTGAGCAAGGGGGAAGACTAGCTGAAGTCAGGAGAGATTATCAGATCAAATAAGGCTTTTCAGGATAGTGAAAGGACTTGGACTTCAACTCCTAGAGAAATGAGAAGTCACTTGAGGATTGTGAACAGATGAGTGGCATGATTTAATTTATGACATGATATCGGGCCAACAGCAGAAACAGACCAGTTAGGAGGCTATTGAAATAATTTGAGAAATGATGATGGTTTGGACTAGGCTTATATAATGACAGTGGAAGAGGTGAGGAGGAGTTAGATTCTGGGTACATTTTGAAGGTAGGGACAACAGACTTTCCTGATAGAAGTAAGGTAAGGGTATAAAGATGTTTACAAGCCTTTTGGCATTAGCACATAGAAGGATGGATCAGATATTTGCTTAGTTGGAGAAGATTGCAGGAGAAGCAGACTCGGGGGAAAAGATTAGGGTTTCTGTTTGACTTGATACATTTGAGGTGTCTAGTAGGCATTCAAGTAGAAACATTGAGTAGTACCTAAATATATGACTCTGATATTAAGGAGAGATGGCTAAACAGGATGTATAAAATTTGAGGTTAATTTAAAGCCATGAGAATAGATCAGATCAACTTTACCTTTTAGAAACTGACTGTGGAGAATAGATCAGATCAACTTTACCTTTTAGAAACTGACTGTGGAAAGACTGGAGGTTTAGAACCTGAGCCGTAGGGTTGGAAGGTTGTGATGATGAGTTAAGAACAGGTAAGCAGACTGACAAATAGGAGGAGCCAGTGGAATAGGAAGAAAAACAAAATGACAGTGTTTGGAAGCACAGGAGAAATCTGTTTGAAGGCGTAGGAGTGATCAGCTCTTTCAGTTGCTGCCAGATAAATTGAGTAAGGTAACTCAGGCTTTGACCATTAGATTTAGCAAAGTAAAGTCACTGGTGACCTTCTCGAGTAATTTCAGTTAAATGGTAGAGATGAAATTCTTACTAGAGTGGCTTCAAGATATAATGGGAAAACTAGGACTTGGAGACAGTCAACATAGAATATTTCTCCTCCCTGCCCTGTGATTTTGCTGTGAATGGAAGAGAGAGAAATTGAGTGGTGGTGGAGAAATATGTGGAGTTGTGAGGATTTTGTTGTTTTTATTAAACTGATTATTTTGAATGCAGAGAAAAAAATAGGTATTGCTACAAAGGGAGATTACTGGGGGGGGGGCGGTTCTTGAGTAGGTGGGTTGGGATGGAACTCGAGCAGTAGTTATTAAACTTCCTTCTACATAGGTATCACCTGAGGTTCTTGTTAAAATGCAGATTATGGTTCTGTAAATCTGAGTTGGGGTCTGAAATTCTGCATTGCTAACAAGTTCCTGGAATTTGCCTGTTTCTGTTCTCTGTACTATCATTTGAGTATAAGAACTTGGCACTTTGAGCACAAGAGCTAGCAGATTACATTGGTATGCCACCAGATAGGTTAGTGAATATGTTCAGAGTTTGTGCAGTGTCTCTTCAGGTTGTTTCTGTTTTCTCAGTGGAACAGGATGCAAGTCATTATCCTAGAGTGAAGATGGAGGAGGGGGTGGGAAATCATCTAGGAGAGGTCTGTCAGTAGAAAAGTAGGGCTGTGGAGTTGCTGAAGGGCCCACTTGTGATTAGGGATCATATGGGTGTATGTATGTTGTCCTTTATTTACTTTGAGCTACTTGGGGGCAGCCAAAGAGTAGGTGGGCAGTTGAGGTTTAGAATAATATGTATTTTGGAGGGAGAAAGAGAGGGACAAGTGACTGACTTATACAGGGTAGTTACAAAGGCTGGACCATGGAGTCTAAGCTGGTAAAGGAAGAGAATGAGAGCATGCTAGGTTAAACAAGGAAGATGTGGTGGGCTTTAACTTGGTTTGCTTTGCTTTGCACATTTTGTTTTTAGCTGCAGGTCTTCTCCCAGTGTTTAATTTACTAAGGTGCTCTGCAAACCTCCAGGAGAGGCGATCTCTGAGCTTGTGTCCCACCAGATACACTTAGGGGAGAGGGTTCGTGTTACACTTTTGGCTAATGTATGTATTAACACCAGGGATTATGATTTGATTTAAAATGTAGGTTTCTTCAGATAAGAGAGGAGGGAGGTCTTAAAGGATTTTTAAAAAATTGATTCTATCAGCTCTAAAAACTTTTTAAATGTATCCCTTTATTTCTGTTAGAACAGATTGTTAACATCCTTGTAAGTCACACAGCTTTATCATCATAGCCATATAATAAAATATTTACTCTATGGACAAATACAGACAGATTTTCAACCATTGGTTTTTTTCTTTTTCTTTTTTTTTTTTTTTGTCTCTCTCTCTCGGATATTACAGATGACCATGGATGAGAAATATGTAAACAGCATTTGGGACCTTCTGAAAAATGCAATTCAAGAAATCCAGCGTAAGAATAACAGTGGTCTTAGTTTTGAGGAGCTCTATAGAAATGCATATACAATGGTTTTGCATAAACATGGAGAAAAGCTCTACACTGGACTAAGAGAAGTTGTTACCGAACATCTCATAAATAAGGTATCCAACTTTAAAGGACTATTGCTAATTATATTGAATTTAGAAAACCCTTTATACCATATTTTACTTTGACTAGAAGTTTTGTTTTTAAATGCTCCAGGAAACTTATAGAAATAATAATCAATTAATGACTGTATTACAAAACCTCACTCAAAACTTATAATCAGCTAAATCAGAATTTTTGATAATTGAGAGAAGATGAAATTTGTGATTTATAATAAATACTCTCTATAATCATAATTAAGGAAACAAACTTTCAGTAATTTACAAATGCTTATTTATTAATGTTAATTAAAGATAATAATTTTTTCCTTAAAATGCTTAATCAGCCCATTTTAGCTTTCTGTGCTTTCTCTGTATATTTGAAAATAATAAAATTATATTGTTTAAAAAATATTGTCTAAGACTTTTCACCAATGAAATTGACTTTATTCATTTTAACTGAGTTTTACTATAGAAATGTGAATTTAAAAAAAATAATGTTGGCCTGTTAACATTATAAAATGGTTCTTTGGTTCCAAAAAGATGTATTTGTATTTTTACAAACATGTTTTTATAGAGCAAACTCTTCCACTGCAAGTATATCTTGCTTTAACATTGTCAGATAAAATGTAAATACCACAGTAAATAAAAACTTCTCAAAGTTTTTGTGTGGTATTAGGGTATTTATTTTTTAAATTTTACTTTGAAAAAAACAGAAAAGTTGGCACCAATAACCCAATGATCTCTTTCATTATAGTTTCACCAGTTAACATTTTGCCACTCTTGGGCCAATCTTTTAATGTTACTTGTTGTTACTATTATTGATATTATTATTATTGCTGAACAATTAAAGAATAAGTATTAGATTTAATTATCCTCAAATATTTTGGAATGTTTCTCCTAAGAACAAGGAAATTCTCTTAACCAAAGAACAATGTTCAAAAGCAGGCAGTTTAATATAATACTGTTACCTAATACAGTCCACATACAAATTCACCAGTCGTCCTGTGTAGCAGTGATGTCCTTTATAGCAGTTTGTTTTCTGATCCAGGATCCTATCCAGGATCACACACAATTCCTCAGCGTTTCTTTGTCTTTCAGCACATTGACATTTTTGAAGAGTATAGGTCAGTTGTTTTGTAGATTGTCCCTCAGTTTTTGGTTTGTCTGATTGTTTCCTCATGACTAGTTTCAGGTTATGCATTTTTGGCAGGAATAATACATAAGTGATGTTGTGTCCTCAGTGCATCACATCAGGAGGCACATGATGTCAGTTTATCCCATTATTGGTGATGTTAACTTTGATCACTTGGTGTCCGCCAGATTTCTTCACTGTAAAGGTACCTTTTTTTCCCTTTGTAATTCATAAGTAATTTGTTCAGATATATTTTGAGACTGTATAAATATCCTGTTCCCCAAGAAACTTACATATGATGGTGTTAGCATCCATTGATGATTCTTGCATGAATCATTATTAGTCTAGTGGTTACAGAATAGTTACTTTTCTATTTCTACTATTCCTTCTACAAGTCCTTTCTTTTAAGTGGGGTTACATGAGCAGGTAGCTAGTATCTCATAAAGCCGGTGATTGTGTTCTTCATGCAATCAATCAGTTTTTGTTAAGTGCTTGCTGTGCAAAACTTTCTCTCGGAAAATGCAGTGGATTTAAAGAGATATAACTATCCCTTCTTAGGTTTGTTTTTACTCTGATGTGAGAGATGATACACATATTTAGATAATAGTATGAGGCATTATATAATTAAGTGGTAAAATTAGTTGCATAGGCAATAAATGGCTTAGGAATTCAAGTGATGGAGAGATTACCCTGGGCTGTAAGATTTCATGGGAAATGATCAGATTGAGCTGAGCCATGACAAATTTGGGGTATAAGTGAACAATGTGGAAGGCATTCCAAGAATGACAAATGTCACCTGCTTATACAGAAAGAAACTGGGTACACTTAGGTGGTAAGTACAGTTTGATTGAGGTATTTAATAATTTATGGGAATTAGTGGATTATATGTTGGAAAGATGGTTTGTTTGGGAACAAATTGGAGAAAAACTTGAATGCCAGGCTAAGGAGTTTGGACTTAACAGTGAAGGTTTATTAGAGGTTTTTAAGTAGATGATAATGTGACAGAATATTTTAGGAAGATTAAGATGGGCATGAGAGAAATACAGACTTGGGAGGATGTTTGCTAAAAGCAGGAGAAAACCTAGAAGAAGCTGAGTAAAGCAATAGCCTAGAAATGAATGGATAATGTCAGAAATTCTGAAATAAGATGAGGTGGAATTTGGTTACTGGGAGAATTATGGTACCACCAGTAGACATCCTGTGAAGTTATAGTGGAAAACTGATTTGGAATGGATAGAGGAAAAGACATTTTTGTTGCAGATCATGTGGGAAAATTTTATAGTTGGCAGGCATCTTAGAAATCATTTTACATGTGATGAAAATCCAGTCTGAGATCACTGTGAGATACTCAAGTAGAATTATCATATGCTTACAGATAGACAGGTTTAGAACTTGGGCAGGAACTCAAAAGTGAAGATCAGTATTTGGCATTTGGTACCATATATTGAGGAATAAAGAATGGAGTTCAGAGAATGAAAATCCCAAAGCCAGGGGATGAATCTTCAAAAGCAAACTTGGGTACATAGGTATGGGAAGTAACGACTACTCACTTAAGAAGCTTGGCATTAAAGGAAAGAAGAAAAATAGAGTGGAAGAATTTTGCTTAAAGCTCTTGAAAGGAGGAGATTGGAGCCACCAAGTTCTTGGATATGGAGAGAGCATGGAATTGAGAACAGTGGAGAAGTAGAGAGAGAAGAGGAGCATGTTCTGTTTGCCGGAGGTTCTATAGGGAATGACGGTAATAATCATGACCGACTCTTAAATCACTGCGGGCTAGGTCCATTTCTAAGGCTTTTCCATGTATGAAGTTAGTTAATGGTCGCAGCCCAGTGGGCCAGATACTACCATAATCTGTATTTTACAAGTGAAGAAACTGGTGCACAGAGAATTGGTGATTTATTAAGATGCATGTAGCTAGTAAACGGCTTAGATGGGACCAGTATCCAGTCAGCGTGGCTTCAGGCTGAGTTTTTACTTCTCTGTAGATCTGCTTCTCAGGCAGTGAATGGATCAAGACACGACAAATATGCCGAAGATGCAACAAAGACGTCATTGTTGAGGGTGCATCAGGGGCTTCAAGTACCTTAGCTCAGTGTTGGCAAACCTGTTGTCCTTTACATTCTGGATCTTTGTTTATATATAATTAAAGGAATTGGCAGTAATATCTCTGAGATTCTTTAGTTCTAAAACCATTATGAATCTAATAATTAAGCCACACATCTTTTGAAAATGAGATGAAGAGACTTGGAATAGCCACTGTGGGGAATATTACTAAGGAGTTGCCAAGTGGGGAAAAAGATAGCTCAGTAGGAAATGGCCTAAATCTGTGAAACTCTTTAAAGCAGTGCTTTGCATCTTGGGTTCAGATGTAGAAAAAAACACCTGTAGTTACTGTGCTAGGATTGAGAATTGGCTTATCTACAAAGTGAGGAGAGGAGGTAAGGCCAGAGTTTAAGTGATTGATTTTTGGACTCTGCAACATGGTTAGGTAGAAATTGAAGTCATGTGAATAACTCCATGGTAACTATGAGAGCTTTAGCATATTTTAAGCTGCTTAAACTGGTACTGTATCTAAGCTCAACTGTCATGTCAAAATATAGGCAGTTTCCTATAATATATTCCAGAGAACATATATTCAGTTTGATTGTACTAAAGAAGTTAACAATATGTAATGCTGAATCTTTAGGTTTATTTATTTTACATAGGCATTAATGACATATCACCAAGAAGATGTTCCTTAATTTTTCACACTCATTTGACCAGCTTAAAGTGTCAGTTTCTGACTAAGAAATGTCCCAATTACAGCATATCTAGTGCTCTCTTTATTTCAGTTGAATTAAGTTTTTGAATTTGTTAGTATCTGTGCTTTCATTTTTGTGTTTTCCATCTATTTTATGAAAAACTTAACTGTATAAATAAGTACTGCTGCATGAAGGAGACACTACCTAAAGAAGTGTATTAGCTGACAGGTAGGGTCATCATACAGTAGCCTAAAATGTTTGTCCCCAATTTAGAAATCTCAAATTCTGCCAAATGGACTTTTAGGAAGGTTTTTGATAAAATATGCTTAAGTGTAGTTTGTGTGAAAATCAGTTACAGTCTGTCTCCACATTCCACCTTCTTCCCAGGAGGTGAAGGAATGGTTTAGGGTTCTGTGGTATCACACTAAGTATCTTCAGTCTCACAGAATATATCCCTTTTTGTTTTAAAGGTATTACTACATGATCTCTTGATCAATTTTTTTGTTCACTATACTTTTAGCAGTTAGCTGAACTGCCTAACTAATACACATATGAGGACTGTCCGGAAAAAGAATCCAGCCATAAGTACATCTATTTTTCATATTACTTGGCTGGATACTTTCTGGACAGCCCATATGTATGTGTGTGTGTGCACGCGCGTGCATGTATGTGTAAGTTGTTTTCTTTTTTTAAGCAAAGTTATTTTCTACTGACGTGAACCTTTCAGTGCTGTGGTACACAGGCAGACTTATAAATTTTTGCCTCCACCTAAAATGGGAAAAGATTTTTTAATGAAATTAAAAAGAGAAACAAATTACATATTTTCAAAGCTTCGTAATTGTTTTTCTACAAAATCACCATACTTATGCCAGTGCTGCACTGGTTTTTGAAATCTGTCCTTAAAAAAAAATCAATATTTTGAAACCATATTCTCATGACAGACTTTACCTTTTCATCATAGATGAACTTCCTTACCCATGTCTTACTGTACTCACAGCAACACATTGATCACCATAAGCGGCTTGCATTCGCCTTTGAATTTCAATTGGATCTTTTTCTGCTGTTACGAATTCAGTAAAAGCACACTGTTTGAATTGAACCTCTGAACACTTCATTTCATTGTGCACTGGGTGAAAAATGTAAGCATCTGTGTGTGCAATGTCAAGAATGATGGAGGAGAGATACCATGTGACTACACAGAACCAGATATATCCAGACGTGTCTAATATAACATAAAATTACATTGGAGGCAAAATTTATCAGCCCATCCTCATGTATAGACAGCTGGAGCCTATCTTTTCACGTTGAAGAATTTAAACAAAATGCAATTTTTACATGGAATCAGGTTTATTATAGTTTGTTGGTACCCTGATTTCAAGATGAGCATAGTGAACATTTTGAGGAACATTTCTGGAAAAGTAGAAGGCTACAAACTGCCAGAGGGCAGGTAAAGGGAGGACACTTCTTTGGGATAACAGTAGCTGATTATTGGCTTTGGAAATAAGTTCGCAAAATTGAAGCAGGCATAGAAAAGCAAATGCTAATTTCTCTTACTTGATAGTAATTTCTTCCTATCTAGAAGAATGTTCCATTTGAGGAAACTGAGACCTAAAGAAATTCAGTGAATTTCTCAGGACCACAAAGCAAAACTGAGGGTATGATGTGATCTTCATGCCTTGCTGTAAGAAAAGTCTTGTTTTAGTACATATGAGGGCTTTCTGGAAAATAAATCCAGCCACAAATGCTTCTGATTTTCATTTTACATGGCTAGATACTTTCTGAACAGCTCTCATATATAAACATTTCGGAATTCACAGAAATTATTTTTTCTTTAACATTTTTTTCTATGTAACTTTAAAAACATTGTTATACTGGAGGAAAAAGTTCTGCTACCTTTCAGTTTTAAGAATTTTTAAATTTTAGATTATTTTGTCAAAGCCTCAAAAGTATCCTTTTAAAACTTATCACAGAATTCAACATTCAAGAGTATTTTGAATTTTCCAGGCTCTGACTTACATGTAAGAAATGTATTGGTAAATAAGAAGGATGCTCATGCAAAAAGTGGGTTGAGGAGCATTCCAGGCAAAGGGAATGCCTATAAAACATTTTTTTCTGTAAAGGACCTAATAGTTGATATTTTCACCTTTCTGAGCCGTGCATTCTCTGGCATGGCTTCTCAGTCTCCTACTGTAACACACCAACAGCAATAGACCACATGTGGTGAATGGCCCTGCCAGTATTCCAGGAAAATTTTATTTTAAAAGACAGCAGCCCATCTTTTGCCAATTCCTGGACTAGAGGAATTGAAATAAGAATCATGTTATGGATGGGAAATTAAGAATTGGCAGTGAGGAAGGTGGGACAAGATGAAGCTGCAGAGAGAAACAGAAGCTGGGTTGTGCCAGGACTGGAAGCCAGCATGTAAGGGCTTCATACTTAATTACATACATTGATAACATTAGGAAGCCGTTCAAGGATTTTAAGCAGGACAGTGGTGACATGGTCTAATGTACGTTTTTAAGATACTGTTCTGGTTGCTATGTGGTAAATAAGTTAGAGGGCCCAAGAGTTGAAGGGAGGGGAAGAAAAAGGAGTAATCCAGTAGTTCAGGTCAATGACCATGGCAATTTGCACCAGTGTAGAGATGGTGGGGAAAGAGAAAGTTTTCAGAGTCAAGGTATACGAGTACTTCGGATGTAGAAAGATTGGGACCTGCAGATTGATTATAGAGAAGGAGGGAGGAATCCAAGATGATTTCTAGGTTTTGGGCTCTTGGACAACTCAGTGATTCCATTTTTTGATACAGATTTGGGATAAAAAAGGGAGGTCCATTTGGACAGATTAATTTTAAGATGCCTATGAAATTGAATATGCAAATCTAGTTGTGAATTATGAGCAAAATAATACTTAAAACCCTGGAAGTAGGTAAAGTTACACAGAAAAATGAATTGAGAGCTTTCTGTTGAATGAAACCTGATGAATTTAAGCATTTCACGTACGTTTGAGGGTTGCAATGGAGCCTGAAAAATGGTCCGAGTGTTGGTAGTTAGTACTTTAAGATTCAGCTCTAACCTGAAGTTATTAAAATATTCAACACTTATTTATCTGAATTGTGGTTTTCCATGTTAAAAGACAATTTTAAATTTAGAAATAGAGATAATCAGTTACTTGTGGGCAGGGTTAGGTAAGGGTCAAGTTGTCTCTTTACAGAGTTTCTACAGATCTGTTGCAGTAAAATTGACAAATAAAATTTTCAGATACTTAAAATGTTTTGTTTTTAGGAGGCATCTCCTTTTAGAAGATTTCTGTTTGGGATTCAGACTTGACAAAGAGTAACCAACTTCTACCCACTGTTCAGCCCTCCATATTTAATAATCAGAAAGAACTTAGAAGCAGCTGTAGTGGAGAAGTACTGGGTGAAAAGTAGGGGGAACGGGGCATTAGGTCTGATTCTGCCATTAACACTCTTGAACAAATTACTATACTATTCTGAACTTCAGATTATTAATTTATAAAATGAGATTGGGGTTGATTGTGTTAGCCTGAATAAGCTTTAAAGTTATGTAACGATTACGTATCTTCATAACTTGGGGTTGTTAAGACTTAGGGAGATCATAATCTTTGCAGTTTGTTGTCCATTTGTGTGCCGTAATACGCGTTTAGAATAAAAACATTTCCATTTTTAATTGCCAGGGGAGAAACTTTCTTTTGTTTTAATGTGTCAAGAACTTTGCTTACAAGTTTCTTAGATTTACTTTAGACTTAATTTCTCTTTCTCTTTCAGATTATTACTCTGTAATTGAATATATGGCAGCCTCACAAATGAGCTTATAAAAGCTAATTATACTTAGAAGGTTTGTTTTCCTCTTAGAAAACAGCTGAATAAAAAAGATACTGACTTGTTAAGTCTAGTAGAAACACCTTCTTATTGCTAGACAGGACATTTATTCCAGTGGCTTTCAAAATATTTCTGTCCGTATATCCTATTTAAATAATAACTTACTTTGATTGAATAGGAAGAAGGCAAATAAGAGGAGCTTCATTCTGCTCACTTTCATTCATTCAGAAAACTGCCTGCTGAGGACCTGTTACATGACATTTGGGATATATCAAAGATAGCTGCATTTGCAGAGAACGCATGTTTTGGTCTTACGTACTTGAATTTGTGTCTTATAATCCTGCTCAATCGGTTTTTAGGCAGGGAAATTGAAGATGTGAGGGGGAATAGTTTCAATTTTTAAATGATTACTTGTTTGGGGTTTTTTTGTTGTTTTTTGTTTGTTTTTTGGTTTTGGTTTTTTTTTTTTTTTTTTGGTAAACTGAAATCTTTTTATAAAATAATACCCTACTGTTTATTTTTTGTACATAGGGTCTCATTTGCTGAAAATGATGTCTCTATATACTGTTGTTTTAATGTATTAATTTTTCTCCCCAGCTTTAGATGGAAAATGAGGAGAGCCAGAGTGTTAGATAATTATGTTTATTTGTAGGTAAATTGAGATGTTTATGTGAATGTACCAATGACATGTGGAAATGAAGTTGATAATTTCATGGTATGCTATAGACTATTTTGTAGGACAATTAAGCAGGTTTAGCTTTTATAATAAAGCTTTTTAGTGCTTTTTCTTCCTTTCTAGACAAATGCGAATGAATATAGAGATTTTTTTTAATGGCATGTACAAAATATGCTATAAATATGATTGCAGTGAATTTTGAAGGATTTTGATAGAAACACTCAGGTATCGGATTTTTGTTAGCAAAGATAGATCAGAGGTCCATAGATACTGAGTGTCTCCTGTGTTTCAGCCACCAAAAAGTAATTAAGACACCATGCCTGTCACCAGATACTGAGTTTCTCCTGTGTTTCAGCCACCAAAAAATAATTAAAATACCATGTCTGTCAGCAGGAACCTCCCAATTTCAGAGAGGTAATCAGATTTGAAGGGGAGTTATTTTGCCTGAGGAATTCAGGACACAGTAGAAAGAGGAGCTCACTTTCATTGAGCCTTAAAAGGTTATTAAAGATTAATTTCAACATGTAAATGAACATAGTAGGGAAAATAGCACTAGTGAAAAAGGCAGGGTAGGTATGGGCATTAGTGAGTTAGATCATTGTAGATGGAACGTGAAGGACTTCAAGTGCATTTGTAGGAAATGAGAATGGTAGTTACTTGGATTAAGTTTTGCAAAACATTGTAGAGGAGTTAGCGTTTCTGTGAGTGGTGGGAGCCATTGGTTTTAATCTTTTTTTTTTCTTTTTATTGTTAATTTTATTGGGGTGACATTGGTTAGTAAAAATGGCATAGGTTCCAGGTGTACAGTTCTACCATACATCATCTATGTGTTGTGTTATGTGTTCATCACCCAGAGTCAGTTCTTTTTCCATCAGGTTTTAATCTTTGAAAGGAGACTGAAGTGGAGAAGAGAGAAGAAAAGGTTTAGTAGGAGTGCCACTTTCAGTGCTTCATTGCTACTTATCTTTCATTCCCCTGCCATTTTGTCTAACCCTTTTTCCTAACTTAAAGTTGCTGGAAGAAACTGAGAACCCATTACACTGAATGTTAGAGTTGTTTGAGGTGATGACATAGTCAAAAGAGGCAGTCTGTGAGTGAGGTGTACAAACCTTAAGGAATACGATATGGAAGCATTACTTGAATGTGAACAGGGTCTTCCCAAAAGAGAAGGAAATTACTGGGGATAGAGAGTCGGGAATATAGCATCCCTGGGCTATGAGGAACATAGAAGTTTCTACTTTGGAGGGATTAGAAAAGATGTTTGGGGAGAGCCAAGTTTAAAGTGTTGTTGTTAACAAGTTCACCTGTGTTAAGCACGAGTTATTCCCCTTTACATTGTTGAGTAGACTGTAAGTACTGTGAGTACAGGTACCCCTCTCTATCTTGTTTTGTGTTGTTATTTTCTAGTGATACTCTTGTAATGTGTATTAAATAAGTGAATGAACAAGCTACGATCTTATTTTTATGTCTCCTGCCCTTTCATATAGTTAGCATTCACTAATTTTCTGTTGAAAGGAATCTCTAAGAATAATACTAGCAGTCAAATGAAACCATATTGGTTTATATATCCATGAACTGCCAAGATGTGTTTTGTCTTATGTATGTGGGTTAGTACTTATATACCCAAATTAATTACTAAATCTCACTACTGTTTAAGTGGAATGTTTCACTGTTTAAAAGCACAGTGTAATTTTGGGGCTGTATAACTGATTTTTTTTTTTTTTTTTGAGACCGGAGTTTGTCTACTGAGTCCCTGATCCTGTGACTTTGTACAGCTGTGGTTCTTTTTATCCATAGTACTCTAGAAAACAAAATAACTAATTGCCATATTGCTATACTTTGTATACATTTTTACAATTCATACTTACTCTGTTAGTGTCCCCATTATTCAGTTTAACTAAGGTATTAATGCAATAATGGCTTTTAATGTGTATCTTAGTCTTAACCATTGGTAATGGAGTACTTAAGTGATAATTCATATTGTCCTTCTGTGATATACTAGGTTTTTCTTTCTGTTTCCTTTTTCAACCAGTAGGTTAAAAGCTACCAGTGTTAATGGCACTATGTACTCATGGAGAAATCCTGATTTTCTAAGATGAGTTATTTTTTTAAAAAGTTACAGTATTTGAATTAAGAATATTTTAAAAAAAATAATGCCAACTTCAAATGAATTTTTATTTGCTTGAACATGTAGCAAGTTTTCTTTATGTATGAATTTATGAAAATGTGTTGCCCTAATTTTCATTGTGTGGCCCTCCATTTATCCTCATGGCTTCTCCAGTGTTAGTCATTGTATGCTACTTTGTATTGAGGTCATGTGAATGCTGTTACTAGGCTTCTCTTTTCTCCCTTCCCCCACAGAGATTATAAAGTGGCTGAATGCGTCTTCTATCCCCCATAGTGCCTAGCATACTGCATTGCTTATTGGAAGTAATCGTTAAATATTTGAATTGTCAGTTTGGGGAAAGGTTTTATGTATTCTTTAGAATTAAGAGCTTCATTTTGGACACTTGAAGAGTGGAGAATAATGCCACTAGGAATGAATTTGATTTCGAAATTGCAAGTTGTGTGCTCTTTGTGAAATGCTTAAACTTAATTCCTATCTATATATACATTAGTTATAGAAGAATCTTCCAGCATCAGTCAAGAAAAAACTTTTCCCTGCAGTGACTATCTTTTTTTTATTAATGATAACTAGCAGGATTTCTCTGATCAAGATTGCCACCTTATTGTAAAAGTTTAGTGAAAATAATGAGAACAGTCCTGTCAGTCTAGAAAATATCAAGAGGGCAGTGAATTTTATATTACCCAGGAATCACTTGTAATTAGTGAATTCTTAGAAAGCTTTAAATATCTAAAGCATTAAGATTAATTCTCCTGATATTAATAGAAGCTTGCTTCGAAATACAGAACTGTTAAGGTGATTATATATATTATGAGAGAGAGCAGTATTTATTCACCAGACTTACATTGAATATACAAATAATAGGAGATGGACTACATTATAGGCCCCTCAATGTATGGAGTAAAAGAATCCTCTTAGTTATAGGGAAGTTTCTGTTTTATAGAGGAAAGCACAGTGAGAATAAAGTGGAAATTGAGACTTTAGAAAATATTGTAACGTGTGTGTATGTGTTTTATGTCACTTGTTTCTCAGCATTTAAGACACTTCAGAATTTCTTCTGGCAGTCTTGCTAAAATGCAGATTCTGATTCAGTATATCTAAAACAGGACCCGAGATTGTGCATTTTTAGCAAGCTCTCTTGACCTTGATACTGCTTTGTGGAACACACTTTGAGTAGCAAGATTCGAATATATGTATGAATAATAGGAATACGCAATAAAAATAATGCAATGGTAGCAAATGCTTATATGGCGTTTAATGTGGCCTGGGCACCATTCTGAGCATTTGGGGTACGTTAACTCATTTTATCCATGCATCCGTGCCTTGAAGTAGTAGGTGCTATTATTATTGCTATTTTATAAAGACTAATACACAAAGAAATTAAGTTGCTCCAAGTCAGTAACACATCCACTACATGCTGGCTCTGTGGTTTGAATCAGGCAGATGGGCTTTTCAACATCCATACTTGTGTGCTGCCACTGTTCCCTCCTATGACTGTTACATGAAAGTAGGAAAACATTGCACTGTCCCGTTAATCTTTTAAATCAGGAATTCTTGGCCTAAGGCAAATAAGAGCTGTGAAGCTGTTTTGAAACTGTGTTGGATTAGACATTCTGTGGCTTAGCTTCCACTGAGTGTCATTTCTGTACTAAGTCACTTTTTTTGATAGGTTTATGTCACATCACTCTAGTGTGATGAAGTGAAAATTTTTTTGAGATCTTTAAGAATAATTCTTTAATGGCATTTCTTGGAAAAATAGGATTTACATAACCAATAACATTTGTAAAGTGACAAGCACCCAGATCACATATGCAGGACTTTGAAAAAATTCAAATGTTGTAAGTGGGAACTTTAATGCTATTTTTAATCATGGTAAATATTGCTTATTTATGTAAATACTCTGGTTTCATTCGATGAAACAAGCAATATGTTTTAGAATTTAGAGCCAAAAAGCTACATAGCAGACATCCAGGGGCTTGCAGTTATTTTAAAATGGTGGAAAGTCCCACTTTTAAAATCATACAAAACCAACAGAAATCATGTTTCATCAGGGGAAATGGAGCCTGCCCTGCAGTGGTACTAAGGCATCTTAGTGGAGCAAGGTGTGAATGCCATTGATCTAATCAATCTCAGTCATGTTACAGGTAAGAGGAGCTACAGACCAGATGGGTTAAGGAACTTGGTCATACTCCTAGTTAGTAGCTAGCTGCCTTGGGCAGTGGTTTGCAAATACTAATTTGATTGTTTTAGCCCATGGGTGAATGTTAAAATTGTACAGATTTCTAGGAGGTCACACATTTTAAAATTATAGTATCTTTAGGACACTTTTTAATATTCTTTGTGTAATTAGCATGTGTTCCTGTTATTCATGCCCCATGTTATGTTTTTAATACGTGATGTCTGTTTTAGCACAAAATAATGCTAAATACAAATTTCCGTACTTCAGAGATGTCATGAATATTTGAATTAAATATTGTCCTGAGTTTTCAGACTGTTAAGAAAGATGTCCTTAACTTTCATTTCCCCTGTCATCATTAAATGTATCACTCACTTCTAGTTTCAGTGAACTTTAGAGTAACATCTTTATAAGTTTTAGCTGATGAATATCTTTGTTTTACATAGATATTCTATTAGGATTGGCTGTCTGGGGTTTTGCCTCAGTCATTGATATTTGGAGGGTGAAAAATTTTTAATTAATGATGAACAATAATTGTGTGTGTGTTAGAGGGTGGGGTGCTGTGCAGATGAGTAATGTCCTTCAGCCCTCCACCCAGCCAAGAGCTGCTGCCCCAGGGTCAGCTGCCTCCTTGTCAGTCCAGAAGATACTTGGATGTGAAAACTCAAGGGCCAGCTTATCATGCCTTCTGGCCTGTCCTATCACCCTCCGCTCCATCCTCCTCTTCCCTTGGCCAGTAATTTGACTGATTTGAGGATGTGTTTTTTGCAACTTGCCCATTTATCAGTGAATATGTTTTATTATGTGAAAAATAAAGGTTTCCATTTGACTTAGTAATTCCACTTGAATCTTTGCTAAGGACAGCAGTAAAAAGGACAGTAAAAGCTATATTCACAGATATGAAGAATGTAGTATGCCAACTTGAAATATTCCAGTTATTCATAAGGTTGATAAAATCGTAATAATTCACTGTTCTCTCATTGTTTGGATTTCAAGTTGCTTTTACAAGTGAAGATTATGAGATTATAGCTTATGTTTATGGTATAATAATAAACAGAATTCATCTCGAGACTCATAATTGCTGCAACTTTTAAAAATCAGTAGACAATAAAATTAGCCTTTTTTTCCATGTACAGTTCTATGAATTTAATCCCATGTGGTAGTTTGTTCCTTTTCATTGCTAGTAATAGTCTTTTGTATGAATGTACCATAGTTTGCCTTTCCATTTACTTACTTACCTGTTGAAAGATACTTGGGTTGTATACACGTACTTGTGATTATGAATAGAGCTGCTCTGAACATTTGTGTTAACAGGTTTTTGTGTGAATATAAGTTTTCATTTCTCTAGGGTAGATACCGAGGAGTGGGATTTCTGGGTTATATGGTGAGTGTATATTTAACTTCATACGTTACTGCCAAACTGTTTTCCTGTGGAGGCTGTCCCATTTTATGTTCCGTTACTGTTTTTGCCATGTGTGAGAGTTCTGGTTGCTGGGAATCTTCTCCAGCACTTGGTATTGTCAGTATATTTTATTTTAGCCATTCAGATGGGTGTGCAGTGGTATGTCATCTTGGTTTAAATTTGCATTTCCTTAATGGTTAATGTTGTTAAACATCTATTCATGTGTAAAATTGCAGTTATATATCCTCTTTGCTGAAGCCTTTCACCATTTTTAATTGAGCTTGCTTGCTTTACTGAGTTGTAACAGGTTTTTATTTTTATGTTTTCTGGATGCAAGTCATTTGATATTTTCTACCAGTCTGTACCTCCTTTTTATTGTTTTAACAGTATCTAAATAGCAAAAGTTTTTCATTTTGATGGGGTACAAATTTTCATTGATAGGTCAGGCTTTTGGTGTTATATGAGAGGTTGCTTAAAATCTCAGATGACTTTTTTTCTTCTAATACACCTTTTTCTTGGAATTACTGTGGTGCTTTGGAAATGATATGCTGTAACTAGATTATTTTTCTCGTAAAACGACGATTAATGTTGAATATGAATTGATGGCTTTAAAAAAATCAGGACTCAGAATTGCATCAATATTATTATTACAACTATATAAAAACATATTCATGTTGAAGAAATTCTGCAAAGGGAAGGAACAGAAATGACATGTGTGGCTCTTTTAAGTCAGTGGTTTTGTAATCCTGGCTTCTGTATCAGAATCACCAGAGTAACATTTTTTTTTTTACCAAACTCCCACCCCCCCCTCCAAAAAAAAAAAAAACAAGATTCTCTTTGTTTGGATCTGTGTGAACCCAAAATGTTTTTTTCTTTTTTTAACATAGAGTTTATTTTTTAGAGATGTTTAGATTCACAGCAAAATTGAACAGAAGTTACAGAGATTTTCCATATACTCCCTGCCTCCCAAACCTTTACAGCCAGCCTCCCTTACTTTCAGCATCCCACACCAGAATGGTACACTTGTGAAAATGGGTAACCCACATTAACGTATCATTATCACCCAGTCTGTAGTTTACAATAGGGGTCACTCTTTGGTTTTAATAAATGTGTCCTCCATATAGTACCAAACAGAATAGTTTCACTGCCCTAAAAATCTTCTGGTTGTGCCTGTTCATCTCTTTCTCCACCCTAGCCCTTGGCAACCACTGGAGAGTTTGTTTTTTTTATTGTTTTTGTTTGTTTGTTTGTTTCCTTATTGTTGCCTTTTCTAAAATGCCATGTAGTAATTGGAGTCATATGGTATGTAACCTTTTCATATTGGCTTCTTTCACTTAGTACATGCACTTAGGTTCCTCCATATCTTTTCATGGCTTAATAGCTCCTTTCTTTTTAGTATTAAATATTATTCTATTGCCTGGATGTACCAGTTTATCTCTTTACCTACTAAAGGACATCTTGGTTGCTTCCAAGGTTTGGCAATTATAAATAAAGTTGCAGTGAACATCTATGTGGACATAAGTTGTCAACTTATTTGATACTTATATCAAGTAACATAATTGCTGGATTATATGGTAAGAATTTGTCTAGTTTTGTAAGAAACTGCTAGACTATCTTCCAAAGTGGCTGTACCATTTTTGCATTCCCACCAGCAATGAATGAGGGTATCTGTTGCTCCACATCCTCATCAGCATTTGGTGATGTCAATGTTGGGATTTTGGGCCTTCTAAGAGGTGTATAGTGGTGTCCCATTGTTGTTTTAATTTGCAAATCTTTAGTGATCAGTTGGTCAATCTTTTCATATGCTTATTGGCCATCTGGTTTGTTTTTTAGTGAAGTGTTCAGGTATTTTGCCAGTTTTTAAAATTGGGTTGTTCATTTTCTTGTTGAGTTTTATGAAGTTTTCATATACAGTAAGTCCTCCCTTAACATATTCCATAGGTTCTGTGACTTTAAGGCAAATGACATATAACAAAACCAGTTTTACCATAGGTTAAGAAACAAGATTGAACAGTCTTTTATCAGATATATCTTTTGAAAATACTTTCCCCCGTCTGTCTTGTCTTCTCATTGTCCTGATCAAAATCTGTTTTCAATGATTCTAATTCTTCGCCAGGTTTGTTTTAAACTATCTTCTATTTTAAACTATTGTCTGTGTATTGCTAAATGCCTTGCACAGCCATCAGTTTTCAACTACTTATTTTACAGCTGATCTCAACTTCCATGGCTTTGTGACTTGTTCTTGCTTGTCTCACCCTTCAAATTCCACCTCTTTCTCTGGAAAACCTTTATGTAGGTTTTCTTAAGTAATAATCCTGGTCATACTTTCTGTAGGCTTCTTTGGTTCTGGTACCATATCTATAGCAGAGATCCTTCCCATTTGCTTTTGCTGGTGTAAAACATAAATGGTGGTTGTGTTAGACTAACAGTGTTACCTACACACACACTGCCCTTTTTCAAAATTTCTGTATTGTTAATAATTTGTAAAATAAGGTTAATTTTTTTCCACTTAATATGTATTTTGGTTTATATTCCAACTTCTCTTAAAAAGCCTGTTTTAATTTTCATAAAGGTTGAATTTTCATCTCATTCCTCCATTTTATTGTATATGTTTAAACAAATAACCATTTACTTTTCATCTATCACAGTAGAAAGATATTTTTCTGGGGTCATATTAGAGAAATAATATTTTGCTCAGAGTGATCTGAATAATTAAGAGATTATAGCAAGTGTATCTAAGGCATTTATTTTACATCTTTTAGGCGTGTGTATGTGTTTATGCGTAATCATTCAAAAATAAATATAACAAAATTAACTCTTAATAGCTATTTGCTTCTAGGTAATATTCACTGTCATTGATTTATGAGGATGATTTTTTGAAGTATGATGCAAATAAACATGTATGATACATTGTACTAGTTGATCACATTTTTATTTTTTATAAATACTATATAAATACTTGGTATATTTTATTTTAAAGTATATAAATTAGTGATTTTGAAGAACCTGTCTTATTTTATAACTTTTTAAATTTAATTGGCCACTTTTTTATTTATCCAAATACATCAAGCAGATTTTTGTATTCCAAAATCAAGGTGACTTAAATACAGGTAACACACAACTTGATTTTATAATAAAGGGGGATACAGATGTTCACTTAAATTCTTCAAAGTAATTGCTAGATATTCTGGTGTTTGGAATATATAATTTTATTTTTGTTATATAGTATAGTTTCTCTAGTATTGTCATGATTTTGAGTTAATTGACACTGAATCAAAATTTAATGGTTCAATGAAAGAATATGAAGTTTGGAGGAATTCTATAAATAGGGTACATTTTCAACTGGGCTGTGTTTTTATTTTTTTGTTAGCTAACTTAGGAATTTGCATCTGACAATGATAGACTTAGTGAGTTGAAATAAATGATAATATTCACTTTGCATGATAGTACTTGTTTAACAGTAATGTTAACTAATCGACATACAGATATTTATAATATTTGAATACAGTCAACGTATTTATGGAATAATTTCTCGGTGATGTATTTTGAAGTCCAGGAGCTTCAGAATACATCTTGTGTATAAGACAAAATATAGTTGTGAACAAAAAATTAAATACATAATAAAATTCTGAATTATGCGGTATAAGCTAGTAGTTTTCATATTACATATTTAGCAAAATAGATATATTGTCCCATCAGTATAGTCTCTTGACCTCTTTTCCGCTAATATAGAAGAAAAAATAAATTAGATACAGTTTTTTCAATTTGAACTTATCCTCTCATGTGTTGGGAATAGTGTATTAATGTATATTTTCTTGCAGTTTTTGGCACTTCCAGCCACTTGTTTATATTAGTTAGAATGTGCAATGACATTTTATTTACATGGTTGGAATTCAGGTTTATAGCTATGGATATATCTCAACACACATACTAATTAAATAATGTGTTTCTCAGAAACCACCATGACTTCAGATTCTCCCCAACCTGAAAAAGTTTACTATTGCAGATTATCTACAGTGAAGAGTATGTGGAGATAAAAGATGTCTGGCTAGGCTGGAGTTAATGAGAGTTGAGCTAGACCATGGAGGATTGGTTGGATTTGAATAACTGGAAAGTTGGCAGTATAGTCCCAAAGTATTGTAGGCAAACACACTACTACATGATAAAGCTAGATCCAGAGTCTAGGTTCTGTTTCCTAATCAAATTATCTTTCCGTTGGACTGGTAGTATAGCAGGAAGAAGTAATAATCAGTAATCTCTTACTAGAGAAGGTGGCAGTGTGCTTGTGGACTGTGTAAAAGAATTTTTGAAGTCTGTAATCAGTATTGCCTTAGGAAGGCATTTCAGACTCAGGGAACTGTATGTGCAAAGGCAGATATCCTGAAAGAGCTTACTACGTTGGACGTTGATCATAGTATTGGAGGTTGGGTATGAAGTAAAGGGACTTACATATGCCAGGCACTGTTCTAGGTATTGGGAAGTAAGTACACATGGAAAAGATAGAATATTTGCTGCCATGGAGCTTGCCTTTTAGGGGGAGGAACAATGAACAGAGAAATAATAATATAGTAGGTAATGATGAGTACTGTGAGGAAAAATAAAGTGTGAGGTAAAGGAGTACAGATAGAGGTTGTTTGAAATAGGGTGGTCAGGGAAAAACAAAATCTCTTTCGAGGTGAAACAAGTAGAGAAAAGTAAGGGGGTGAGCTCTGAATCAAGGCAGAGGTAATGGCAGAGCACATTTGCTGTATAGCAGCTCCATTGTAGCTGGAGTATACCAAATTAAGAGTTCATAGTCCCTGAGTGTTTATGAGTGCCAGGCACTGTTCTAAGTGTTCTACAAGCAGTAATTTAATCCTTACAACAATCCTACGAAGTGGACGCTGTCACATATAAGGAAACTGAAGTGAAGAGATTAAGTAATTTACCCAAAGTCACATTGCTGGTGGGGAGCTGGGATATGAGCCTAGGTAGTTTGACCCCAGAATCAGTGGTCTCGCCATTCTTAAAGAAGCAGGGAGGGAAGGTGTAGTTGGAGCAATAGCCTGGGGCCAGTTCTGTAGGGCCTTGCAGTTTCTTATAAGCATTTAGGATTTTATGTTGACTATAATGTTAAATGCCCAGGAGGTTGCTTTATGATTTTAGAGGTCAGGGGGCAGGTCTGGACTACAAAACACATTTGTTAGTCATCTGTACATAGATTATATTATAGTTTAAACTATTTCTACTGGCCTATAACATGTTGCTTTAATTTAAAATTGAATATTCTACTTCATTATTTAATTGAACATAATATGTGCATGTATACATATGAGCACGTGCACATGTGTGTATAAACAAACTGTAATGAACTCTTCTGTTAATAGGTACGAGAAGATGTACTTAATTCATTGAATAACAACTTTCTTCAAACGTTAAATCAAGCTTGGAATGATCATCAAACAGCTATGGTGATGATTAGAGACATACTAATGTATATGGTAAGTTAAGCTTTTTTGTTGTTTTTCCTGAAAGAAGTTAGGCATTTCAAAACAAAATGGTTTTGTTTTGTTTTGTTTCTGTTAAATTTAGTTGGGTAATCTGTGTGAAAGGAACTTTTTTTAATGAACAGTATTTCTTTTGCAAGGGCTACCTTATTTTATATGAGTAAAGTCTTAATACTTTCTTATATTTAATGATTAGAGCGGAAGACTGAAGGGGAAAGATTTAAATTTTTTCTCAATATCTAGTACTTGTGTTTTAAAATGGGAATTACTGAAAAGCTTTATTAACATGTCTTCTTGAGTAGAGATGGTTGAATGCAACATGAACGATGAAAGCTGGATATTCAGTTACAAGGTTTAAAAATCTAATGGCCTTAGAGCTTCAGTGACAGGGGATGTCCTGTTAATGATATAATTATTACATACAATGATATAGCTTCCATCTGTGTCTCCTAATAGTAAATTCTTCAGATAATTATATAGTCTGTTTTTCACCTATTACTGTTTTTTGTTTTTATCATTCAGGAAAAACAACTTTTCAGCATGACAATTTGAAAACATTGACTTGAGCTGAGGTGTTTAATTACTTTCAAGGAAACTAAACTATCAGTTCTTTTTTAACTTTAGTATGATTATAGAATGAAACAGATTCCTCAAGCTTAATTCTATCACTGCAAAAGTCTAATAACTTGTTATTTCTGCATTTATGTTTGGGAATTGGACTTAATGGTTTTTTCCTAAAGTCAGCTTTTACTCTCTGCTTTTCAAATTTTTATTTTCAGTTTCTTTAGTTTTGATTTTTAGTTTTAATACAGTGGTGAGAGCTTGTCCTAGTTTCTTTTACTTAGTAGAATAAAGTAATATTTAGAAAGACTTTTCAGTGAGAGCAAAGAGCTGTAACGTTTTTTTGTTGTGCTGAGTGAATTCAGTCAGGCCGGTTATCCTTGGTTTTGTAGGGTTTAGTGGCAAGAGGGTCAGGGAGAGACTACTTCATTTTTCAGGGGGTTGATAAAAGGTATAGCAAATGGTAATATTTAGTCTTTTTGAGCCTCATTTTCCTTTTCAGAATATAGATTCATCTTCTCTTGACATTTTGAGGCAAATGAGATAGCATGTGAAAACATGTATGTCTGAGATAGAAATATAAAATAAGTTAGCTTACTGCTTGCTGTTCTCTTTAACTTCTGGATTTGGTGAGGCTTTAAATTCTAACACTATTTAACACTGAAGTAGAAAACCACTTGTAATTTCATGGTCCATTGCTCTAGTGATAAAAGAAGTATTTTAAAATTATACACATACTCTTATACTCTTATTTTTAAACTTTGTTTTATTTCAGTTCCTTTTTTCTTTCTTTTCTTTTTTTTTCAATCTCAAGTGAAATCTCCAACCTTGAGTTCTCTCTGTTATGTGACCATAGTCAGGTTTATTCCTCAGCTTCCTCATTTGTAAAATGAAAATAATACTATACCAATGGGGTAGGGTAGCTGTGGGGTTTACAGAAGCCATTGATGCCATTCATGTAAAGCACATAGAGGGCCCTGGACCATAGTAATGTGCTTAGTAAAAATTAACTAGTATTAATACTTCTTTTCCCTTCATCCTTTCATCAGACCCATTTGGTGCTACCACACCCTGCATAAACATATCAACTTAAACCTTTCCTGGGCCTCTGCTGGAGGAAACTGCACACGGTATAGATCAGTGCCACTATTTGTCCAGTGTCACAAACCTCCAGTCAGCCCTCTGAAGTGCCTAACAGTTTCACTTTTTCTCAGTTCAGTTCATTCCACCGCTTTGAAATATTTTTTTCTCTTCACACCTCTGGCTCCCTTGCTGGTCTTCCTATAAATGATTTTGCCTGCTCCCTCAGAGAAAAGAGAAAACATCAGGTGGAAACTGTGTTCATATCTTGCCACTGAATCTGTAATTTAACCTATATTTTGGGCTTTTTTTTCCCTCTCCTGTTTTAATGGCAGGTAGTCTCTCTTCTGTCAAAGGCCAGTTTTCTACCTGTGCTAAGGGATCACAGTCTTTTCTACCTTGTCAGAAACCTGAAATTTTCAGGTTCTGCCTTCTTTCTGTCGACACATCAGCTTTAGACATGTTTTGGCCACTCACATCCTCAAAATAAAATTCGAAATTTTATATTGGACCCCTGCATTACCATTCACAGCTGAATGTCTCATAAGAAATGTTGGCACGTTATCTCTCTTTTCTCATCTTTCATTCACTTTGAATAAGCTTCTACCTTAACTGTTGTGTTCTGTCTTGCTTTTATTAAGATCTTTATATCTGCACGTCTCTGAAGGCAAAGAGCACTGCTGATTCTCATGCTCCTTGATTTTTGACAGCAGCATTTGGCATGGATGACTAGTCTTTTCTTCTGACCTGTTGGGTCCTTAATTTCTGTGACAAAGCACTTCCTTGGTATATCTGCCTTTCTGACTATTCCTTTTCAGACATTTCTCCTTCTCCTTGCCTCTTAACTAGAAGCATTGTTGGGGCTTAGTCCTAGCTTTCCTTCTCCCGGTACATCTCATTTACTACCATAGCTTCATATAGCGCCTCTGTGTAGATGATTCCCAAATCAAGTCTCCAGCCTCCTTCTCTGAGATTCATACTCATACTTTCATTTGTCTGATGGCTCCCTTCATTGCATGAGAAGTACTTCAAACTTGGCCTTTCCAAGTGAGCTCAAAATTGGTGTCATCATTGTTCTTGCCAAAAACCTGGGACTTATTCTTGTCAGTTTATTTTCCCTCTCCCTATATCATGTATTTATAGAATCAGTTTCTCTCTGTTTTTATATCTGCTTATTACCCAAGACCACACCACCTTCATTTCTCTTGGAGCATGCAGTAACTAGTCTTAGTAGCATTTACTGTGCTTCAATTTTCTTTTCCATATTGCTCCTAGAGTTACTCTTTTAAAGCACATGATTATGTTACTTCCCTGCTGAAATTGTTCTTTCTCATCGTGGAATCTTCATACATGTCTTGTGTCGGGAAATGTTTCTAGAATGTTTCCCCCTTTTATGTGATTTCCTGCCACTTACCTTTAAGTCTTAGCTTTAATTTCTGGTAAGCTATCCTTGATTCACACTGTATGTACTGCCCACTAGCCGCATTTGCTCCTATTGTACCCAGTTCTCTTCCTTTGTAGCATATATCACATTCATTAACAGCTGTTTAGTGCCTCATTTCCTGAGTAGACTGAACTTGATCAGAAGGGCCAATATTTCTGTCATTATACTGTGTCTTCACCTAGCAGAGCCCGTTTCACAACTAGGCACTTTCATATATCTCAAATGAATTACTATACACAGATTCTTTTTTAATAAACCGTGCATTTTCAAAATGCCTGTTAAAAAATACTATTTTAGATTCTGAAATAGGAATGTTGATAAGACATCCTCGTATTCCACAAAATAGAATTCTTTCATTTTCATATCCTTTATTCTCTTTATTTTGCCTTTTTATATGCAGTATTCTGGGCTTAATTAAATGAATGCTTTTTAAAATGAAAGTAACATTTATATACATTAAAATGTGCAGAAATAAAGCATGTAAAATTATTTTTGACAGGTATATGCATCATGCAACCAACTAATACATCAGTCAGGATAAATGAATGAATGCTTTTTCAAAAATCAAAAGTTTTTCCTGTTGACATCTACATTATTATTTTTTTTTTATATTTTTATGCTCATTGAAGACTTTCTCAGGTCATATTATCTGCTAGATAGGGCATGTTCCTGAAGTGTACTCATTACACCATCATGGAGACTACATGGATTTTTTCTTCTTATTACTGCTAGGTCTAACTGTTGGAATTACAGATCTGAAGCTCAGAGAGAAAGGAGAGAATGTGCATTAGTGTCTACTCACTTACCACCCACTCTGTTAGTTGACTCACTCTTAACAAGGAGGTGTCCATGTCTAAAATGTCATACGTGAGCCTCAGTATGAAGCTACCATGGACACTCCTGCTGTGCAGGGGTCCAATTCTGAAAATGAAAATGTATTCACAGGTTACATGAAGGCAACCATTGGTCAGCATTTGTCCCACATAATTTTGTTGTTTGGCAGGTTTAGTGTTTCAAGAAGAAAAGTGTTCATGTGTCTAGATGGATCATGTGACGCCTAGTTTCTGCTACTCTACCACTTCCTAATGTTTGAGACTTGCATTACCTGTTTGGCCCCTAAAGGCAATAGAGTTTATAATCTGTTTTTTACTTGAGTTTTTAAAAATTTGTTATTTTCTTAAACAACATTTAACATGTTGCAGTTTTTAAGTTGTTTTAGGGGCAATCAGTATAATTTTATTTTCAGTTTTGTTTAAAAGAATAATTGGGGAAAATGTCATATAGGTTATATAATAGTTTTAATTATTGATATAACCCATAAGTATGTATTAATATTCAGTTAAGTTTTCCCCTCAATTTATAAAAATGAATACAATGTCAATTATGGGTGATATGTTATAGGCTACTTTTGAGCAATTATAGTTAATGTCAAAGGAAATAGAAAAGCATTTTCTGTCATGATACATAGGTTAAGAGGTTGATAAAGGAATTTTCTACATGAAACTCTGGTGAATTTCAAATATTATCATGCTTTTACTTTAAGCTCTCTATATTACCAGTGATTTTCACAAACAGCAAAGATAAGGTAGTATTACAAGTTAGTCTTAAGCAGGGGTGTCCAATTTTTTGGCTGCCCTAGGCCACATTGAAAGAAGAGGAATTGTCTTGGGCCACACATAAAATACACTAACACTAATGATAACTGATGATACACATACACACACACACCCACACACACACACACACAAATGTTTGAAGAAAGTTTATGAATTTGTGTTAGGCTGCCTTCAGCTGTCCAGGTCTCCATGTGCCTCGTGGGCTACAGGTTGGACAGACTTGGGTTAGAAGGTATAAAATCAAAATTGTAGGGAGGGAGTTAACTCAGGGAAGGAAGGTCAGTGCTTCTTTGAGGTATTTGGAAAGTCATAAAGGTTGAGTAAAGTGGTGAGGTGGGATGTAGTAGCGACTTTGTGGAGAGAAGCAGAGGAAGGAACTCTCTTCTGAAGCTCTGGTCTGCTTAGTAAAGTAGAAGGTGAGACCATCAGTTTAGGGTAACAAAGACATGTGAGGTGTTGAGGAATGTGGTAGACTGAATAATGATCCCCCAGATGCATCCATGACTACTCTCTGGAACTAAGCATTGTTCCCTTATATGGCAAAAGGAACTTTGCAGGTGTTATTAGGTTAAGGATTTTGAGATGAGGAGATTGTCCTAGGTTATCCTCGTGGTCCCATTGGAATCACAGGGTTCTTCTGAAGGGGTCACAGGAGGGTCAGAGGCAGAGGAGAAGGTGATGTGATGACAGAGACAGAGATTGACATCTACATTATTTATTTATTGAAATGATACACGTTGAAGATGGAAGAGGGTTACAGCCAAGAGTACAGGTGGCTACTGGAAGCTGAAAAAGGCAAGGAAATGGATTCCTCCCTCAGAGCTTCCAAAAGGAACCAGCCCGGCACACATCTTGACTTTAGCCCAGTGAAACTGAGTTTAGTGTTCTGAGCTCTAGAACTGTAAGAGAATATATAAGATACTAAATGTGTGGTAATTTGTTCAGCAACAGTAGGAAACTAATAAAGGGGAAAAGTTTGGAAATATCTCCTGTGCTGGGGTCAGCTTTCTGGAAATAAACGGACCATCTGCAGTTGTGAGGGGGTAATTTAAGTGAGTTGGCACAAATTCTGTATAGTGGAGGCAGTCAGCAGAGTTTGTAATCTCAGAGAAGAACATTCAAAATAAGGAAAACCCACTGATAGAATTTGCCTACTGGGTAGCTTCAGCAAACAGCTTACATCATTTCTCAACTCTGCTCTGGTAACTGCAACATTCATAGTAATTACCGGTTTGACACCTTATACATGCCTTAACTTTCATCTCCTGTCTTACCAGGATTCCCTTATCAATATGGGCAAACCTTGAACCTCATCATTAGAAAATATCAGACATCTCTCACACTGAAGATCTTGTTCCACCTTCCCCATTTTGTTACACTTGAACAAAACTGCTCTTCTCTCTCTCTGGATCTTCAGGTCTACTGATCCCTAATACCTAATTCTATTTCCTGGTACCTTATGATTCACTTGCTTAATTATTAAACAACCCACAATCATCCATTTCATCAGTATTGGTAACAATCTTCGAATTCTCGCCCATACCCAGGATTTGTGTGTCCTTGGAAGTCAGAAATGGGATGAGAACATAGAGATGGTAGAATTTGTCAGTATATTTGCTTCTATAGATTTTGATGCTTTTAGGTCCAAAAAATATTTGTTTACAATATTATAGATTACACACTTAGAAAAGAGTGAAATTAGCTATATTCTGGATAACTGTGTTCTGGAAAAACATACATAGATTGCTTAAGAATTTTCTTGGTACTTCTCTGCTTTCAAAATGATATCTTAAAAGAAAATGGGATCCAGTGGTTTGGGGCTGTTAAACGTCATATTTGATTATTTTTACTGACTGCTTTTGCAAGAAGAGTCTGTTCAAGGCAGGCTTTCCCCGTGTTCCAGTTTTTCCATTTGTGACTGCAGTATAATACTACCTTGGCATCCTGTTATGGTTAGGTCAAAAGCCAAGTACTAACTAAGTGTGTGAAATAAAACCATGGCATCGTCACAAATACTTTAAAAGATTAAGAGTGTTGTACTTGACAATTAGGATTTCTTTCTTGCCTTCCATCTCAGTTTCTATTTCAAACAAACTAATAGAACCACAAATACCTTGATTACTATGCCCCGTGAACTGTTTTTGTGTGTTTGCAGTGATGATGTAGCAGTCCATGACATTGAGTTTAGGAAGGTTGTTACGTATTCAGCATAAGGTGGCCCTGTGACATAGTAGGAAATAGAGCATGTATTTCTTGATGTAATGAAGGATGTGAAACTTCTGTACAGAAAGGGAGCTGCTCCCAATTACATATAGGAAATTTGGAGTAGTGAGGAAAATAGTTAATGATTAATTAAGAGGTAACTCAGTTTTAGTTCCTCCTTTGTCGTTAAGTTGCTTAAGTCATTTACCTCTGTGTCAGACCGCTGTTTCCGTATCTATTAGAAAAATAAATTTATTGCATAAGAGCTCTAATTCTTAGTCATTTCAGGGTTATACTTATGAGCCCCTTGGAGAATGGTTGAAATTCTTGGGCTCTCTCCTAGAAGATGCATGTGTGTATGTACCCACCACAAAACGTACTCTTTTATATACAGTTTCAAGGGGTTAATGGGTTCCCTGAAGCCTGTCTGTGGGATCTGGTTGAAGATGTGTTGGTTAGATCATTTTAGAGCTCTTTCATCTCTGCAGTTTTATACCTTTTTAAAACTGAAAGTAACAGCTATTCACGCTTTCTGGGGAATGGTAATGAAGGAAAACACAGGAGGTATGGGTAGATTAGTATTAAGTTGTTGACAATTTGTTTAATAACTCTTTAAGGTGGGTTGATAAGAGTTTTGGCTGCCTACGAGCCTACCCAGTACTATTCCTATAATAGCAGATTGTACTTTCATAGCCCTGTGTGCCATGTACTGTTTTAACCACCTAAGTATATTTATTCATTTAAGCCTCACTATATTTTTTATTGTTATATTTAAGAAGTAGTTAAGGAAATCAACACATTTAAAAATGTTTATTAATAAAATTTTTATTTGTTTGAAAAAGGAAAAATACTTTTCTGAGTACATGACAATAGATACCACTTATTACATGGATATATATATCCCTGTGCAAAATGTTTTAAGTATCTGACCTTTCAGATAAGTATTGTACTCTTTGTTTTGTGAAGTCTTTTTTTTTATTTCAAAGTTCATTGTCTTCATCTCAGTACAGAATTATGTATATCAGCTTTACTTAACAGAATTTATAATAATTTACCCAGAATCAAGCTAACATTCATTCACCTTTGTGCTTATGAGGATAAGTTCATTCATTCACCAACCATATAAGTGTGTAGTATACATCAAGCTCTTTTTAAAAGCTTTGTTTCCTGTCTCCAAGTTCTTCTGTCATTGGGTAATTTGATGATGTGGACATCTGTTTGGGCAGATAATCCTGGTTTCCCAAGCCTAGTTTAAAAACAGTGACTTTATGATCCAAGTGTAAGCTGTCAAAGCACATTGGAAATCTTTTGTATTCTGTGTTTCTTTTCTCATTTTTTATTTTGCATCTGATATTAAAATCCTCATTGAAGAATTGATTTCTTAAGACTTTAGATTCCTAATTGTCATCAGAAGTTATTTAAAACTATTATTATTTGTAATACAGCTTACTTAGAAATTCACCAATATATTACATCCCCTAGCATTTATTTTATCCACTTAAGAGTATATTAGCCCTACACTAATTTGAAAGTCATCTTTTTAATTTTTTTAAAAAACATTTTTGTTGATATATAACAAATAAAAATACACAAGTCTTTTTTGCCCATTTTCTTAAAATGGGCCTTATGGGTTTTTGTTGTGCTTTTTTAGTAATTTATGCAAGTTCTATATATATTTTGTATAGATGTTCTTTGTCAGATATATGTATTGTGAAATATCATTGTTCCCATTCTGGGCTTGCCCTTTTTTCTCTCTTAATGGTATCTTTGAAGAGAAGGTTTCAGTTTCAATTATTGCCAGTTTTCTAGTCTTTAAGAATAAAAGTATTGCATACATATGAGTTTGGTCAAATTTATTAACCATGTTTAAGTCTTTTGCATCTTCACCAAATTTTTTTTTGTCTGCTTATCCTATCAGCTATTGAGAAATGTCAGACAGAATCTTCAGATTTGTAATACTATTTATTATAAATTTAAATTTGTGTGTTTCTTTTTTTAGTTTATAGTGCGGTTTTGTTACAAAGTGAACATAAATTTAGCATTGTTTTATCCTTCTGTTGAATTGACTTTTATTTTGAAATATCCTTTATCTCTAGTGATACTTCTTGCCTGAAATTCTACTTTGTCTGGTATTACTATATGAGCTTTCTTTTCATTAATGTTTGTGTGGCACATTTCTTCACTTCCTTTCCACCTTTCTGTGTCTTTATATTTAAGGTTTGTCACTTGTAAACATTGCATAATAACATGCTTTTTAACTCCATGTGATAATGTCCGTTTTTAAATTGAAGCATATAGTTCATTTCCATGTAATGTAATTACTGATATATTTGGGTAAACATTTGCCACCCTACTATTTTTTTCGTTTGTCTCATCTGTGGTTTTATTGATTCCCCCCACCTTTCTTGCCTTCTTAGGTGCATTAAGTATGTTTTACTATTTCAGTTCCCTTCCCCATTAGCTGTTACTTATTTGTTCTTTTAAAATTATTTTACTGGTTGTGTTAGAGATTAAAATGTAGATCTTTGGCTTACAGTTTACTTTATATTAGTTTTGTTTTGTTTTTAACCATTTCTTGGATAGTATAAGTGTCTTAGAATACTTTGACTTCCTGGGGTTTTTTCCTGTTGGTTTTCAGACATTTGGTCCTGGGGTGTTTTGCTTTTGTGATAGGGAACAAACTTGCTAATTTTATCAACACTGTGCATGAAAATGTGGAGGCCTGGATGATACTGTCTTCCTTTGAAAGAAATGTAATTATCTTCTGGCAGGCAGGCACAGTATGGGCAGATCACTATGATTAGTTGAAGCTGGCTTTTAGGCTATGTTAAGGTCGGTCTATTTATAGTTATCCTTTATTTCCAGGGCATTATCTTTACTCACAAGGAATAGCCCTTCTGGAGTCTCAGCTAAAAGCTTGAGGTGTTTACCAGTTTGCTGTGCCTTGAATTCCAACATTGGTCTCCTCACCACAGCAAATCAGCAGACAGTCTGTTCAGCTCTTTTGCCTCCCAACGCTTTCTGTTGGGTGTTTTGGTGTCTCTCTCCCCTATGCTTAGGTATTGTGTCATTAAACATCTCCATGAAAACTCTTTGCAGAATTTCTGGTTGTTCTTTGCATTTCTCTCCTCTTCAGACTTTGGCCTCATATGTCCTAGCTGGTGATAGCCAGCCCACCTGTGACTTTCTGATTAGCCTCCTATTTCCAGTCCAGCAAATAAAATAAATGACCCAAGGGAAAGAGTAAAGGTGAATGTGGAGCTCCTCTTGGTATATGTATAGCCTTTTCTTAAGAATCTTGACCCCACAAGTCCAGATTGCTTTTGTTGCTTTTTGATGCTTTTAAACAGTTGACTTTGTTTTTGTTTTTGTTTTTGTTTTATTTTTTATTGTAAAATGCACATAATGTAAAATTTATCTTAACCATCTTTAAGTGTATAGTTCAATGATATTAAGTGCATTCATACATTCGTGCATACTATCACCTCCATCCATTTCTAGAACTTTGATCTTGGCAAAACTAAAACTCTATACCCATTAACAATAACTCACCATTCCCTCTTCCCCACAGCCCCTGGTCACCACCATTGTACTTCCTGTCTCAGTGAATTTGACCAGTCTAATAGATACTTCATGTAAGTGGGATCATAGAGAATTTGTCCTTTTGTGACTCAGAGTTCATCTGTACTGTAGCATGTGTCAGAATTTTCTTGATTTTTAAGGCCAAATAATATTCTATTGTATATATGCACCACATTTTGATTGTCTATTTATCTGCCAGTGGACGGCGGGTTGTTTTTACTCTTTGGCTGTTTTGATTAATGCTGCTATGAACATGGATATACAAATATTTCTAGAAGACTCTGCTCAGGAGCTCTAGTTTCTCCATATCCTCACCAACACTTAATCATTTTCTGATTTTTTTTGTTTGTATGGTTTTATTTTTTTTTTTTCATAGTAGCTATCATGATGGGTGTGAGGTGGTAGCTTTTTATTTCCATCTAGCCTTTATAGTTGGTCTTGCCAAAGGCATTGGTCTTATAAAAGCTGTTCTATCTAACCAGAAGTGGAAATATGTGGAATAACATCTTGAGGTAGAGGTGATTTTACAGATGGGAAACAGACACACCTAGTAAATGGCAGAGATGGGATTGAAACAGCCTATCTGGCTCCTAAATTTGTGCTCTTAACCACCAAATTATATCATTGTCTAATACAGGTCTCTTTCCTAAGTGTCTGGTAATCTCCTTGATCGAAGACCTTGGGGGTGATTACACTTAGGGTTCTAATAGAGACTATTTTCAAGTGTTGTTGGGTTTATTCCCTACCATCAGATTACTGAATTTTGGAGTAGGGAATAGTGCTTTAATTTTATGATTTGGTGCAGTTTACACAGCTTTAGAGAAACGTGACTAGAATTTTGATTTGTCATATGTCCTAGGGTACAGTTCTTAAAATAAATGAAAATTATTTAAAAATAGAATTTCTTACAACTGCATTTAAAAAAAAAAAAACTTTCACAGGCCTGAGAGAGAGATTTTTGGGCCCATTTACAATGATAGAAATTTTGAGCTTTAGTTGTGGAGCTTAACTTTTCAAGCCAGGTCATTTGACACTGTATTCTGTACAATTTACTATTTTCCATCTTACCAAAAATTCCCTTTCAGCTGTGTAGTCTGGCACTAGATAGCATTGTGGAAAATATTGGGACAGTTCTTTAAATTTTGATCTCATTATTAGATTTTTCCCACTATAATTTTTCAGTAGAAACTTCCGTCACTGTTCTGTGTGTATGTGGTTGTCTGTGTTTTTAAATTTTCTATTTCTGTCTTCATTGTGTTAAGCCTTCTTAAGTCATGTTTATTCATGTTTAGAAAGGAAACCCTGTTTGAAAACACTTAAATTTATTACTTGTTGATAGAAGATTGCCTAGCGATTAAGCTTGGGAAAAGCAGGTTCAAACATGTTCTAACAGACAGTAACTACTTGTTACAGACTTATTGGCTTGTTTAGTCTTTTTTTTTTTTTTTTGTAATGAGTAACTTTTCAGGAGTTGTCTCTAGTGTATGAGTGAGATAAATGTTTAATATTTGTAAAGATTTTAATAATTCTGTTTACATTCCTCTTTTCCTGTCCTCTTTCAAAAATAAAAATCAGTGAGTAGTCATAGATCGATCCTCTTGCTATGAGAACAAAAAACTAAAAGGATTATTTAAAAGTTCGATTAACCACCTGTACATTTTGTTTGATAAACCAAACTTCAGAGCTGTTCACTACAATTTTAATAGTGGTTTTTGCCTAATTAAATAGCTACTAGTGACTATAAGTAGCACCAGGCAAGGAAGTATATGAGGTCTGACAATTAAGTTCGTGAACTTGCCACCATGCTCCTGTTGGCAGCACTGTACAAACCATTTGGTAAGGTGTCATAACTTTGGTATGTCTGTGTCTCACAGCTGTGTTCGTGTCACGTGTGGTGATGTCTTGCTGAGTGGCATTCATTATTGTCTCATGTTTTTGTGTGCTGTCTCGAGAATGTCAGAGCTTGAATTAGAGCAACAAACATTAAATTTCTCATTAAACTTGGCAAGAATGGAAGTGAAATCAAGGACATCAAGTTTATAGGGATAATGCCATGAACAAATGGCATTAAATGTTTTTCTGAGGGGAGAGAAAGCATCAGTAATGAAAAGAGGTCAGGGCAGCCAGTAACTAGTAGAACTGATGAAAACAATGCAGATATTCGTTGAATTATGCATCAAAATTATCGGCTGACTGTGAGAAGCATAGCAGACCAAGAAACATTGCTGAAGAAACAGGAAAATCTTAACTGAAAATCTTGGCATGAGAAAGATGTGTGCAAAAATGGTCCCAAAGGAACTCATAGATGAACAAAAGCCAAGGAGAGTCGAAGTTTGTCAAGACTTTTGAAGAGGCAAGATAATGTTTTGGGCCGTGTTATTACTGGTGATGAAACGTGGGTGTACCAATACTACCCTGAAACAAAGTGTCAAAGTGCACAATGAAAGTCAGCCAATTAATTCTCCATGACCAAAAATGTTCTGTCGGTCCAAATCAAGAGTCAAAACAATGTTGCTCTTAATTTTTTAATATCAGAGGGATTGTTCATTATGAATTTGCACCAACTGGACAGTCAACCAAGTTTACTCTTTGGAAGTGCTGAAAAGGCTGCATGAAAAAGTCAGATGAAAACGGCTTGAACTTTTTTGCCAACAACTAACTCATGGCTCTTGTATCATCACAAAGATGTACCAGCTCACACAGCACTGTCTATGAGGGAGTTTTTAGCCAGTATACAACTAACTGTATTGGAACATCCTCCCTACTCATTTGATCTGGCTCCCAGTGACTTTTTTCTTTACCCAAGGATAAAAGAAATATTGAAAGGAAGACATTTTAATGACATTTAGGACATCAAGGGTCATATGACTGCAGCTCTGATGGTCATTCCAGAAAAAGAGTTCCAAAGTTGCTTTAAAGGGTGGACTAGGTGCTGGCTTCAGTGCATAGCTTCCCAAGGGGAGTACTTCGAAGGTGACTGTAGTGATACTCAGCAGTGAGGTATGTAGCACATTTTCTAGGATGAGTTCCTCAGTTTAATTGTCAGACCTCGTAGATGAATGTGTATTTGTTCATGAGTGGTATTATTAAAAGTATTAAATTATTAAAAGTACTACTGGTATTTGAAGCAAAAATTTTATAAACAGCTCCCTTAAACTTTATAGTTAAGGCAAAGAGCTATTGTATTTAAATTTGTAGCACTAAGTTTTCAGAATTGAGATTGACCCAAAAGTTAGTTTTAGAATTTGCTTCCCAAATACCTGTTTAAGCTTGCAAGAAAACATTGTTCAAATAAGACACTAGATACCAGGGATGCTGTGAAAGAGCTTACATTTGTTTTTTTCCTTGGGGCACCATTGCTCACTGTACCCAGTAGTCACTTATCCTAGTTGCTTTTCTATGACATAGTAACTGTTGGTTAAAAACACATGCTGAACAATTTCTTGCAGATAAATTAAGTGGTAAGAGTTAAGTTACTTTTTGAACTTCATTAACAATTTTTTGTTTTATTTTGATTTGTTTTTAATACATTCTCTGAGTAATGAAGCTCTTTAGCCCACTTAACAAAGTCACTCCTTGACTTTGCACAGGTTTAGTTTTTGTAAGATTTATATTTTTGCATAGTATCTCTAGACACCTCTAAGAATACTTTTGCATGCCAAGTTTAATCTCTCATACATTAGTTTAATATTTAGGTATATTGATGGATTAGGTACCCTGGTGAAGACATCAGTTAAGGGGAAAAGGTAAATCTTTTCCAAAATGGTGGGAGTAGTAATGTCTGTCTCCCATTAGAGCCAAGCACCTTGGAAGCAGATGTTCTCTTGGTACTGAGAATGAGAAGAGCCCTGGTTCATGAGTAGGGGTTTTACATGACCATCAGCTAGTTGAGGTTCCCTTTTCCTTTGAAGCAGAGGAAGAAGACTGCAACTCTCTATCTCAGCTCCTAGAAACCTGCCTGCCCTAGTTGGTGCTTTTAAACAGATGGTACTTTTTTTTTAAATCTAGCTTTTATAATTGTTCTTGGCAGGGAAGTTAGTCTTGTAAAAGCTGTTCTTTCGAGAATAGAAGTGGAAATAAGTGGAATAGGGTTGTGAGGTAGGTGTTGTATTACAGATGAAGCGCATACCTATAAGGTTTATCAAGCTAACTGTACAGATGAAGTCGAAGGCAAAAGCAGTCTGACTTTTTCCTAGCTCTGTGAATCAGGGACAGTGAAATGGTCCTGTCATTGATCATTCCATCTCACCCCTGGGCCATCCAGCTTGTAAATGAAGGTTCTTGCCCACTTCAGGCTTTCTTGGCCTAGGAATAGCAACTCCTGAGAGAATCATCAATTCAGAGATTTATATAGCTGAGTTTTGTGGTGCTGAAACTCACATCCCTTTACGAATTCTGATGTTGACTGAGCCATTAGGCTTTCAAACTTGTTTTTCAGAATATTTATATTTAAAATGCCTACATTCACTCATATGTGGGATGTAATACTGTGAAAGCAATAAATGAGACCTATGTAATTTTATTAACTGATGCCACCCCAGTAAGTTTAATTCAAAAATATTGGAAAGGAAAAAATAAAACTATACCTTATTTGCAGATAAGAAATGATGATACAAATAAAATAAAATGCCTACATTTTGGCTTAAAAAGGGAAATAGAAGCAGCCATCTACTTTATTTTTGCTGCACTCTTTTCAATAGATTAATGAGTAATGTTAGATTTGTACAAAGTACATTTTGGTCAAAAAAACAAAGATTAAAATACTGTTTTGAGGTTTTTATATAATGTTATTTCTCTTTTCTGGGATGATTTTATCATGTCTATAACTCTGAGATTGTTTTTTGTTTTGTTTGGTTAGCTAGTAAGAGGTTAACTATAGCTGGGATTTCAAATAGATCTTTTTAAAAATTAAATAGTAACATAGAAATATATGTAAAATAGAAGTCCTACAGTGATTTAAATTATTAGAGCTACATTAATTCCGTATTACATAAAATCAGCCAGTTTTTTTTTAACAGAAAGATACATATTAGACTCTATTATGAAAATGCTATTGTGTATCCAAAGGCCTAACTACTTATGATTGTACTAATAAGCAGTAAACAGAAGATTTAGCATGTTCATTTAAGAAATATTTTTATATACGTCATGTGTAGGTCACAGGTTTATTACACATGTGCGTGCATTTGTTTAACATGCACACATGAACACTCAAGTGCATGCATGTATAGCTTTTATTTTGCTTGATGGTAACTAATCATACATACCCAACATTTAATGTAAATGACTGTTTGGTATTACTAATTAAAATAGCCACTTTCAAGTTTGTAGGTTCCCCCTTCTCCGTTTATGAACTCTGTGGTATCTATAATGAAATTTTAGGGATAACAGGTTTTTTTAATATTATGTCTTTTAATTATAATCATCATATACACCTTTGACAGTCTCACATTAAAAGACAAAGGTTTGGTTTGTATGCTGCAACATCTGTATTTCCCTTATGCACAGTTACTTTCCATGAAATCAGATGTCTTATGCTCTGCTTAAACCCTCTGTGTGTTCCCATCATGCTTCCTATACTGAAACATTGAAATATAAACAATGTATCTGAAGAATTCATCAGTTGCACCTGATGCCTTTTCCTCCTTTTTACCAGAAGGCCTGAGAGAGCAGACATTTTGACCATGAGATTGTAGGTTTACCTACTTAGGTAGTGATAGCATCACTGTGTTTAAGGATTGAGAAGCGGGAAACCCAGGCAAGGGGAGATGGATAATAAATACGCAGGAGGGCTGATAAATCTTGCCTCCACACTAATATTTTTGTTACATGAGACATACCTGGATATAACCGGTTCTCTGTAGTCGCATGGTACCTCCCCTCCATCATTCTTGACCTTGCACACACAGATGCTTACACTTTTCACCCGGTGCACATCGAAATGGAAGAGTGTTCAAAACTTTCAGTTCAAACCGTGCTATTACTAAACTCCTAAGAGCAGAGCAAGTTCCTCCAAGTGTTTTCAAGTTTTTGAAAAAGAAAGCGAAGACTTCTTCTTAAAGAAGATCATTATGGGTGATGAAACTTGGGTCCATCCTTGTGGCCCCAAGAACAAAAGGCGGTCTATGGAATACTGCCATGAGGGAGGAATACCGCCACGAGAAGTCACCTCAGCTGAAAAAATTCAAAACTCAGACCTCGTGTAGAGTCATAATGATGGATCCAAGTTTCATCGCTTGTAGTGATCTTTAAAAAGTCCTCACCCATTTTTTTCAAAAATTTCAAATAACTTGGAGGAATATTTTCCGCTGTTAAGAATTTTAGTAACAGCACGCTGTTTGACCCAAACGTCTGAACACTTCCCATTTCGAAGTGCACTGGGTGAAAAGTGTACATACCTGTGTGTGCAAGGTAAAGAATGGTGGAGGGGAGATACCATGTGACTACACAGAATTGATTATATTACATCCAGACATGTCTAATGCAACAAAAAAATATTACAGTGGAGGCAAAATTAATCAGCCCATCTCGTACAAAGGGAGGAAGTAATAGTGAAATATATCTTGATATCTAGAATATGTTAATTTTTGAACTGAGAGTGAAGCTTCATAGACAAATCATACTGGAGTTTTAGAGATTATCTTTACCAGCACATTGTGTTACCTAGTACCATAGTGGTTAAATGGCTTACTCATGGTCACACAACCAGTTAATAGCAGAGCCAGAGATCATATGAAGAATTCTTAACTCCTCATCTAGTATTTTCATATTAAAAAAACTTAACTGTAACTGATACATCCACTTTAGAAAAAAGTTTGGCAATTTCCATGTGACCCAATTTTTACAAAAAGATTGTACCCAAATGTTCGTAAGCAACATTACTCAGAGTAGACAAAAACTAGAAATACCCCAAAAGATCCTTTAGCTAATAAGTGAATAAACTGAATGTGACCTGTCCATACAGTGAACTACTATATTCATCAGTGACAAGGAATGAAATACTGATACATGTTACAGCATTAGTGAACATTAGCAACTTTATGCTTAGTGGAAAATACGACACAAAGGATCACATGTTACATGATTTCAATTATGTGAAATGTCCAGAAAAGGAAATTTATAGAAAGAAAAAGCAGAGGTGTTGGAAGTAGGAATTGACTGTACACAGCTTAAAGGATTTTTAGGGTGTGGGGTGATGGAGATAGTTTAGGACTGGATTGTAACAATGGTTACACAACTGTAGAAATTTACTGTAAATTATTGGCTTGCACTCAAAATAAGTGAATTTCATGGCGTTTAAATAATACTGCAAGAGTGCCAAAAAGAGGGAAAATATTAAAAGCTTTTTCCCCTAACACTTTTAATTTACTCTGAAGATTGTATGTGCCTTTTGTTTTGTATCTGACCTGATTCTTTGATATTCCTCTTACCATAAATTAAGAACATTTGGTTTCTTAAGAGAGAGGCTAGTATCTTAGTGATATGTTAAGCTTGGTAATATCATTCTCTCTTCTCTTCTCTTCTCTTCTCTTCTCTTCTCTTCTCTTCTCTTCTCTTCTCTTCTCTTCTCTTCTCTTCTCTTCTCCTCTCTCTCTCTCTCTCTCTCTCTCTCTCTCTCTCTCTCTCTAAGATTTGCTTTGTGTCCCATAGCATGTAGTACATTTGAAAATTACAGTACTTGTCAGAATCACTAGTACTTTCTATTTTTCTGTGAAATAGCGTGACTGGTAACAGAGTTCTCTCACTGCTATTGAACTACTTTCCAGTATATTTTCTCAATTTTACTCTTAATCAGTTGAGCTTTGTGTTTACTGAGTCACTTGTACTTGTTTTCAAACCTGTTGATACCAGACTAGCTGTTCTTCTTTTATTACTACATAGTTTAATATTGTGTAAACCTGTAAAATGGTGTGAAAAACAATACAGTGTGCTCTTTGGCAAAAGAAATAAAATGTTTTGGAAAGACTTGCCAAAGACAAATCACTAAATACTGGTTTCAATTAGGTGTGCATAGTTTAAAAGACTGGTGTGGAACTTGTAAAAATCTATAAGGAATTTGCATACAGATTATTTCACAACTGTCTCTAGTTCATACTACATCTTAATGAAGGGAAAGGAGAAATGTCAGACAATTGTGTGTGAATGAGTGTATGTAAGAAAAACAATGCTAGACTCTAATTGCAGGACTCATTCAAAGAAAAAGTCTTAATATCTCAAGGAATATTTTTATGTTTTAAATTAAAATGTTTAAGATGCAGATATGTGCGTGTATTTAATAGTTTCTCTTTTACCATATGTCTTCAGTTAATCAACCAGTTACTGGTTTTGATCACATTGGGTAAGAGTGATTCTGTGTGTGGTACTTTGATATAGCACACGTAACATTTATATTCAAAACTGTAAAAATCAAATGTATAAATAATTTATGCAGTAATTAGAGTGATTATTTTCATAATAAAAAGGATTCTTATTACTTTTTAAATACATTTATGCCAGTTTTGGGGGGAAGGGGTTGTGTTTGCTTTTTTGTTTGTTTTTTTTTTGGTTGTTCCCTGGCTGGAATCAAACCCAGGCTGTGGCGTTGAGAGAACTGAAGCCTAGCCACTACAACACCAGGGAACCCCTATGCCAGTTTTTATTAAGCATGTCTTGTTTTATGCTGAAAGGTGAGCCAGAATCTAGTAGGGGAGGGTTGGGTTTTGAAGGTCATGAAAGTGAAGAGTAGCTCTAATGAATATGAAACGTGAGAGCCATCCAGAAGAAGGGATGTGGTCAGGGGGAAACTTGAAATGTCAGATCTTGAAGATGGAAGTGTGAAGTCCAGGAACTTGTCTGAGAAATCATCAGTGAAAATGAACTCACTAAAGTTGATGACAGGATTTGAAAAATGTAGATGCTGAAGATTCTGATAAAAGCACTTTCCTTGTAGCCACTGGATTATGTACCATTGTGTAAGATAAATGAAAGAAGATTGGAGGAATGATGTCTTAGGAAGAGAGTGCTACTCGTGGAGAGTTTAGTTAAAATTGGTTGAAAGGTTGATGATCAATAGTACCATTTTAGTTGCATTGCTAATGTGGTAGAACTTCTGTTCCTGTTCTCCTTGTAGCTTTGTTTGATATTTCTTATAATGACATTGTTTCTTTTAAGATATTTTTTCTTTTAAAAGTTCAAAGATCACAGCTCACAGTGGTTCTTAGCTGTTTTTGGATTACAGGTGCCATTAAGAAACTGATGAAAAGCTCTGGGCTGTTTCCAAAGTACTTACGTACGAACAAACACGATAATTTTATAATTTTAGGAAGTTCACAGACCTACCAAAGTCCAGAAAAATCCTGGTTAGGAACAGAAAGGAATTCTGTTACTAATCCTTTTGTGAATTAAAAACAGTAGTTTTATTTCAGTGTATTTTGGAGTATATATAGATTTTCAAATAATGCATAATGTAGGACTTTTGTAGCCAGTAATTCTGGGTTACATGTGCACTATAAAGTGAGACACCTTTAATCATGTTGGTAAGAACTCGAAGATAAGGACTACCAGTAAGTAATCTGTTTGAAATGACAGTAACTAGGGACATTTTAATCATGTAATATTTAATGCTGCTCTGTTATAAGCATTAGAGCCTTTTGATATTTACCAGTAAGCAGTTAAATCATTTGGATCTGTATTTCATTGAGCTCTCAATTTTACTTTATAAAATATGATCAAGTACCGTATTTAATGAAGAACCATGTTTGGACATAGGGTGGCTTTGAGGAGAAAGAAACGTCTGCCTGCCTTGCTATGTACCTTTCTCCTCTGCTTTCTGCTTACTCGCCCCTTCCGAGTGAGTGTGGTACTTGCTCCCGGTCCCCTTTTCTTAGGGTTAAATGGGCAACCACTTGTAGCCATTGTTGGTTTCAGTAACAATTGTAAAGACTTACTTTCATATAACTTAGGAGGTGTACAAATCTAATTCCATGTTGCTTAAGATAGTTTGAAGTGTTTCTCACCTAAAAAATTGATTGCTTTTGGAATTTTATTTTCTTTACTGTTGTAAGGCATAATGATTGTTTTTGTATCTGCAAGAGTTATATTCATATTTATATGATTTTGTTTTGTTTTGATTGTAGGACCGTGTATATGTACAACAAAATAATGTGGAGAATGTCTACAATTTGGGATTAATTATTTTTCGAGACCAAGTTGTACGTTATGGGTGTATTAGGGATCATCTACGACAAACGTTACTGGATATGATTGCAAGAGAGCGGAAAGGAGAAGTTGTAGACCGGTATAGTCATCTTTTTCCTCTTTTGATGCTGGTTTTTACTGGTTGTATCCTGAGAATGATTCACTGTCAAAATTTTATTGAAATAAATAAAAGCTTGATTGTCTAGCACATCAAAATCCTAAAAAACCTATGTCTCAGTTAACAAAGTTACCTAGACTTTAACTTAAAAAGCACACTTCTGTTTTTAAAAGAGACCATCCTAAGCATTTGTTTAGTATGCTTTTTAAAAGCAAAATGGCCATAAGTCGTCCCATTTGATTTTTCTTGTTTTTTATTTTTATGCTATTTCGTTCTTTTGCTGTATGATAACATTTTTGTTTCTTTTGTCTTTTTCTTTAAGGACTTTTGACTAGTATTCATTCTTAACATGTTTGAAGAAAAATCTTGAACATAGTCTAAAATGACGGAGAACTACTGTACCCTTCTGTCATTCCTTCTCTCTTTCTAACATGATGGCAGTGCCATTTTTGTGACACTGCAGCTAGAGTGGCTTGAAACGTTGCAAGACTACTTTTTCTGCTTCTCTGCAGTCAAAGCAGCTGTTAGATAAAGACTTGTAAAGTTGTCTTTATTTCAGCTCTGGTGCTTGGTCAGGATTGCCCACAAGCCATCTGGTACAAAAAATTAGATTGCTTAGTAGTAATTGTATGTATGCTCTACCATTGTCAAGTAATGCAGCCTCCCTCCCTCCCTCCTCTCTGCTTCCTGATAAGCAATTTTTTATTCTCTCTGTGTTTTTAAATACACAGAAGTACTTAGACATCTTAAACATATTTCTTTAAAAGTTTTAAGTTATCACAGCATGAGAACAACTTCAGATAATAGCCGTACAGTCAAGATGTGCTTTCCAATTAAAATTACTTTAAATGCATGTGTTATAAATAAGCTGCTTCTGGGAGATTGGTCACTTTGATTTAAAAAGTGCTACTTCTGTTGTATTTTTACATGAACCTTTAATGTAATTTGATTATCAAGTGGTTTAACTTCTTTTGACAGAGGCGCAATAAGAAATGCTTGCCAGATGTTAATGATTTTAGGTCTTGAAGGTCGATCAGTTTATGAAGAAGATTTTGAGGCTCCATTTTTGGAAATGTCTGCAGAATTTTTTCAGGTAATTATAAATATGATAGTGCTCAGTTATTGAATGTAGTTACTAATTTGAACTTTTTTACCTTTTTTTTACTGAGGCTTTTGGGGAAAAGCGTATTAAAAATACCCTTCAGCACACCTACCCCACATTCTCACATTCCAGTGAAGGAGGTCATTGAAAACAAAGAGTTTGGACTTACACACAGTATTTTTTGAATTATATGTTATAAAACATATAAATTTAGAAATAACATTTTATTATGTTTACATGTTACACGGTATTTACCATAAATTCACAAGCAGTGCATTACCAGTGAAGTTTGAGACTTGTGGTAACATGTCGCTAGTAAAACAAATGTGGGAAGATGCATGATTCCATGGTGCATGTATTTCTTAAAGACTGTTGATTGGGAAATTATGAGTCAATAACTACAGTTGATACAAATTTGCAGCAGTATAGATAACCCAAAACCAACTAAGTTGCTAAAAGTGAAGTTTAACTAGTACTGATTTATAATGAAATGATAACAATAACCATATATCATGATGAATATGAGAAATATTTATAAGTAATGATAACCAGGTTTTAACTATCTGAACAATTTATAATACGAGCTTGGTAGTATTGCCCAAACAGAGTCAGTTGAATAGTAACTTAAAGTTTGTACTCCAATGATATGCTTTTTATAAAGTAAATAAATACAAAATTATAATAACTCTTGATAATTCAAAAGATCATTTATAAGAACCATTAGATATATTTAAAATGGAACTCAGTGAATTTTGGTGTCATTTTTACCCATATAGCAACAAAAAAATGGACTTGTGTTTGTTATTTTAAATCAGCTTATAGCCCATCAGGAAGACCTTTGTGGCCTACACTGGTGAACCTGGACTATGCTTTATGAACTATTAATTTTATAATGTAGGAAACAGTCTTTATTTTCTAATAATACAGTAACAAATTATAGATATTTTTTATAATATTTTTTTACCTTTGCATTTGTTTTAAAATCCAGAAATACCAATAGAAGATAAATTGTCAAGATTCCAGAATGCACTGCAATAACATGTATGTGTGTATGTACATATACATAATATGTACTCTTTTTCATAGTGAGTAGAGATAGGGTCTCACCAAGATTTTTGTTTGGTGTGTTAATGTCTGTTCTTAGAAATTTGATTATTTTCGTTGATTAAAACTACTTTTTGTTAAGAAGGTAGGAAGTGTTATTTGTATATAGTTTATATCATCATATCTCCTATTATGTAATTTTTAGATGTATTTGTTAATCCTACTATCAAATAGGTTAAAATCAGTTGAGTTAAAATTTATTTTTTTGTGTGTGAAAAGTATAGAAAATTTAAAGGTTATTGTAGAAAAGTTAAAAGTTAAAAAGTACACTCCAAGAAGGTGAGCGGTCTGACCCAAGAGCGGGATGCAGCCCCCAAATTTATAATTTAATCGAACTTCTGTAAGGCTGGTGTTAGCAGACACGATTAATGGTTATTTAAAAGCTCTGTTTCTCCAACTTTAATATACATATACTCTTGAGACTAAGAGTGGGATGGCAGAAGGACTTCAGTAACTAGCACTAGCAGTATACCAGCAAATCTACGAGAAACATAGTGAATCTTTGTAGGTGTGATTTTACATTAAAATAAATGAAAAAAATTTTCTACCCTCAGTTGGGGTCAAATGCCTTATTCTGGCATGTGCTTACTTTTTCTGCTATTTGGAATATACATTGGTAAAGTTTTAAAAACACTGCTTAATGCTAATGTATTAATTTAGTCTCATGTAACTAATGCTTTAAAAGATACACTTCAGATTATATGAATATGTGTAATAAACTGTAAAATGTTAATACTGCTTATGATACTTAGTTTGGTTTATGATCAACACTGTAGAAATACAGTTAAAAGCAGAGATACATTTTGTTTTTATATTTAAAAAAAATATATATATATATATGTATATGCTTCTTATTTGCAGATGGAAAGCCAGAAATTTTTAGCAGAAAACAGTGCTTCAGTATATATAAAGAAAGTAGAAGCTAGAATTAATGAAGAAATAGAACGAGTGATGCATTGCCTTGACAAATCAACTGAAGAGCCAATTGTAAAGGTGGTTGAGAGGGAACTCATTTCTAAGCACATGAAAACTATTGTAGAAATGGAGAATTCTGGGCTAGTACACATGTTGAAAAATGGAAAGACAGAAGGTATGTGTAAACAATTGAAACAAATCCTTATAGTTCTACCAAGTTCTCAGTAATAGTTTTATTTTCCTATAATTAAAATAGATTATAAATGTTCATTTTCAAGAAGTGTGGTGTGTATCATTAACTTATCACTTGTTACTTTCATAGGATTTAATGGTATATAGTCTTTGTGTTTTTCTTAACCCAGAAGATAAATCTACTATTATTGGTGAAGCTAACAAACTCCCCATCTATTTCTGTACTTTGGTTTTATATACTAGAGGGTTTGGACTCTCTCTGTTCCCACATACTGTCCTGTAGTTTTTGTGATTCTTTTAAGATCTGTAGTTCCAATCTTAAAATTTTTGTAGGCTTTTCTGCAAGAGTTCATTGTGATGATAAAGGTGCCAAAAATGCAGAAATAGGTGTCTTGTGTGTGTATACATTTAGATAATTTAGTAGATTGGTTTGGGGGACTCTGAAGTTACAGGCTGAAAAAGAAGGGAGAATTGCATAAAACTAAAAGTAAACGTTTTGAGGTAACTAGCATTTACTAATTTTGGCTATTTACCTTTATTTTTCTGAAAGCAATATTTTGTGTAAGTACCCTCGAAGACATAAGTGAAAGAATAGCAGCCATGATGTTCTTATTCTTAATTTCTGAAGCTTTGCTTTAGAACTATGACTATAAATCACTGACATGGTATTAAAAAATTAAATAAACAATATTTTAGCCACTTGACTTTTTATAAAATAAGCACATATAGCCTGTTGGAGTCATGACAAGTAGGGAATGAAAAAACAAATTGAGGCAGTCATGTAAGAGAAAGGTAAAGAAAGATAGATGGTGGGAAGAGAGGTGTTTCCATGTTTCCTCTAATGGGATCCTTGCTTTGTGTTTTGAAATGGTTACATGTTTATACATGGGATAAAGTCCTGAAAAGTTGTACATAAATTGGTTGTTTTTATTAAATCATAGAAAGTGATTTTTTTACAAACCTTTTTTTGTAAAAATAAAAAATAAAACAAAAATTATTTTTAAGTATTTTTGTCATGTTTTCCGAAATAATCTTCTGGATGTCTAAGGTATAAGTCAGAGGAGCAAACTTTTTGCAAGGGGCAGATAGTAAATATTTTAGGCATGTGGGCCATGTAGTGAACTTCTCATCTCTACGGTAATAGTGAGAAAGTAGGCATAGGCAATAACACAAATAATTAAGCTTGACTATGTTTCTGTAACATTTCATTTGATTTTTTTCCCGGCAGTTTAAAAATTTGAAAACCATTCTTAGTTCATGAGCTGTATAAAAACAGACAGTGGGCTGCTATATTGACATTTGGTTCACAGACCACAGTTTGACGACCCCTGGCAAATTCAGAGTTGATGTAAAACATTCCCCTCTATTTAAATGAAATGAGAATTGATAACTTTTCTCATGTACTGATTAGCTGTTGAGTTAATGCTTGCTTACCTACCTTGGGGGAAGGGGAAAGGAGGAAGATTAAATGGACTGGAGATTAGGGGAGATGAAATGTTTGATGGAGAGGTTGGTGGGGATGCCTGAATTCAGTATCTCTGAAATCTGCCTGTAGATTTGGGATGAAGGCATTAAGTATGCCTGACACACATGGCAAGTGCTTAATAAGTATATAAATGAAGAAATATCACAATAGCTACTTACCGTAGCACTACTGTTTATTATGGCGCCTAATATTTTTAGCAAGTAAGCAGCTATCTGTGATTCTAAATTAAATTGTAGACTTCTGGGTTCAATTTTCCGGACTCCACCATAAACCTAATTATGTCTTAATTTTGCTAGACCCTGCTCTTGGGCAGTATGATGAGAATACAAGGGCTGTCCAGAAAAAACTCAGCCATAAATACCCTGTTGTTCATATTACATGGCTGGATACTTTCTGGACAGCCCTCGTAGGTCAGGAGGACAGCTTCACCATTATGAAGTCAAATGTCTCATAAATTAGAAAGTGAAAAACAGTTTTCCCACCACAAATGGAGGAAGGATTAGATTGACTATCAGATATAGATAGTACTATAAAATTAGGTTCAAATGGTATCTCATTTTATTGCTTTATTGTGTACAGAAATGAGACATTTAATTTTTGAATGCCAAGTATTTTTTATTTTCTCTTTCACATTTTCCACTACATTATATATTCATATACAGTGAAATACAATGAAATTGTATTAATTTACATACAGTAAAATATACAACATATAATTAAACAAAACTGTAATAACACAGGAGCAAAATAGGTAAGTGCAAACCATTTTGTTAGAGGTATTTGGCATGTCAAATTTACTTTAGTATATGTCCATAAATTATATTGCATTTGCAATGCCTGTTTTAACACGGGACGTTTGGTTGTTAAGTTATGCCAATTGTGAGAAACTGAGCTTTTTTGTGTGTAGGTAACTATGGACATAAGAGGTTGGACAATGTGCTACATATCTCACTGCTAAATATCACCTTCTAAGTGCTCCCCTTGGGAAGTTGTACACCGACACCAGTGCCTAGTCCACCCTTCAATGCAGTTTTGGAACTCTTTTTCTGAAATTGTCATCAGAGCTATCATCGTGCCCACATTTACAACCTTGTCACCATACGCTTACATTGACAGCACTGTACAAACAACTCAGTAAGGTCATGAACTTAATTGTCGAATTTAGGGCACGACGACAGCTCTAATGGCTATTTCAGAAAATGAGCTCCAGGATTGCTTTGAAGGGTTGACTAAGCGCTGGTGTAAGCTCACAGCTTCCCAAGGGGAGTTACTTTGAAGGTGAACATAGTGACATTCAGCAATTAGATATGTAGCGCTTTTTCTAGGATGAGTTCGTAAAATTAATTATCTGACCTCATATATTATTGATGAAAACATTTTTAAATCAAATTTGCTTTTGCAAGTCACTAAATTAATTTTAGAAGCAAGCGCCCGTGCTTGTGTGTGTGTGTGTGTGTGTGTGTGTGTGTGTGTGTGTGAAACTTGCTTCTAAGTACTTCTTAAATACATACAACTTTAGTTTTAGAATGTAAATAGATCTTACAAATCTAGACCAGGGTAGGCAAATTATAGCCACTTTGTCAAAATATGGCCTACCACCAGTTTGGTTCAAAAACAGTTTTTTACAGAATAGTATTCTATGACACATGAACTTATATAAGTTTTATATTTCACTGTCCATAAGTAAGTTTTATTGGAATATGATCATTTCCATTTATTTATGTATGGCTTCTTTCTTGTTACAGTGACAAAATTGAGTAGTAGCAGAGACCATATGGTCCACAAGTCTAAAATATTTATTGTCTTAATGCTTTATAGAAAAAAATTTTCCAGCCCCTGATCTAGCAACTGCTGTTTTAACTCCATTATCAGAAGTTCTTGATTATAAATTTTTTTATATCTTTGTAAAGTTCTGACACTATAGTCTTCCAGTAAGTTCTTATTTCAAACACTAGATATATGGGAAAGTAACATTTTAACTCCACATTTTAATCTTGTGAAAAATGATATAAAAAATGGACAGAGTTCAGAGTTTTCATTCTACATAAAAACAATATAGTGAGATAAACCAATTTTTAAAATATAGATACTAGCTTAGGACATCTTTTGAAAAATCTTAGAGATTGCTGAGGAAAATAGTAAAGAATAGGAATTTATGCTATAAATTTCATATCAACTTTACCAAGATATATAGCGAAATAAATTCTACTTTATTTGTTGTCATGGTTGTCATTTGAACTTTTGATACAGACATGCTTAAAAATACCCGTAAGACTTTAATTGCTTTTTAAATTTTCTTTCTTATTACATTGACTACAGATTACACTATAATTAAAGTTATGCTTTTGCTAGACATGTTGTAGTATTACTGGGTCTTAGGTTAGAATTTTACAGAATAAATTATGTAGAAACTCAGAACCACAGTTTTCGTTTTTTGTGGCTTTATTATGCTGTTTGGGCATCTTCTCCATGTAAACTCAAATTGCTCAGACATCTTATTAATGCTTTCAAAGCATCTCATTTGAAAATTATTTCATAAATTATAATAACCATTAATTAGGCTATTATTTATTTTTTTCTATTTTTTTAGGTTCTTTTAGTAGTTTTTCATGTCAGCAAATGGTTGTAATGTTATCACAAATGAGCATGAACAGAGATTCACATTTTTTAAAAATCATTAATATAGCTAATTTCTGTGTTCTTTCTGACTGCAGACCTTGCTTGCATGTACAAGTTGTTTAGTCGTGTGCCAAATGGTTTGAAAACGATGTGTGAGTGTATGAGTTCGTATTTGAGGGAGCAAGGTAAAGCCCTTGTTTCTGAGGAAGGTGAAGGAAAGAATCCTGTTGATTATATCCAGGTAAGTAAATACAGAAGATTCTCTTTATGATAAAGTAATGTTGACAAGTGCTATAAAGGTCACTGATAGTAAGGCATGTATTATGTGTTTTTTTTTTACTTAATTGTCCCAGTGATAAACTAATATGTATAATTATCCTAAAATATTTTAGGATTTTGTAGGTATGTATATTTGTATCAGGGAGCCACAGTGAGCTGCTTTTTATTTATTAATCTGTCGGTGAAGAGCTTGTTTTAATAGTCTCCAGAATGAAAAGTATCCTTTCTGCTTTCTTATATCCCTGAGGTAAGGTATATGTTAAAAAACCCTGTGTTAAGTACTTTTTGTTTCAAAATGTTTTGCATTCAAGCAATAATACAAATGTATGCTTCAAGTTTTTTATGTTTTAATATAATAATGAGCTTTTTTGGTGTGTATTTAAATCTGATTTTCTTGGACTAGCCCATTTAGTCAAGACAGGAGAGCAGAGAGAAACAGTGAGGAGGTTCTTTGATTCATCTTTAGTAGAGCAATATATAAACAGAAGCTAGAATACTCTCATCACTTACATTTTTAATACAGGCTTAGCTATAGGCTTGAAAATAATACAGAATCTGTAAGTTTAACGTTGAATGCACACATTTATTACCAGTGAAATTGAAATAAACATACATGTTTGTAATGCATATTATTTATAGAAAGGTTATTATAATGTATCTTAAATTTCTTTGTTTTTGTTTGTAAGGGCTTATTGGATCTGAAGAGCAGGTTTGATCGTTTCCTCCAGGAATCCTTCAATAATGATCGGCTCTTTAAACAAACTATTGCGGGTGACTTTGAGTATTTTCTCAACCTCAACTCCAGGTCCCCTGAATACCTCTCATTATTTATTGATGATAAGCTGAAAAAGGGAGTCAAAGGGGTAAGTATAATGCATTTGGAAATACATTAAATTGTATTTGTAGATACAAAATTGAATATAAAATGAGGAAAGCAAATATAAAATGAGCAAATTTTGTAGATGTAAAAATAAACATAGTCCTTTGCAGTGCTTACATGTGTAATCTGAGCTTTGAAAAGGATAAATAAAGATATTTGAAATGATCAGAGGTTACTTTGACATTTCAAATAATGTGTAATTAGCATCAAAACCAACTACACAGCCATGGTTATTAAGACTGAGGGCTAGACTTGCTATAGAGATAATAAGGAACTGGGAAAAGCTATCCATAGCACAGGATGTCATTACTCCCATCTGGTTCTGGGGGTTATTTGTTCAGCAATACTTGGTGGCCAAGGATTCAAAGGCACAGACTAGAATAACAATCAGAAAATAGTTTGAAAATATATTCTGAAGTTCAGCTTTTAAGAAACTCACTGTAGTATAGAAAATCAAATTAAGCATATTGTGATAACACATAAATTGACTTTTTTTACTTCATCTTGGAATATTTGTGAGACAAAAGGGAAAGCAAATGGCCACAGGTTTTACAGGCAGCTATAACAAAGAAACAGACAAAAGGAAGATCACCAAAGACACAGAATAGAAAAGACACATTTGTTTAGTCTTCCCTGTTTTTCAATATAAGCTTAATACCACCTGCACGGAATTTTCTTGCCCTTAATTTAAAAGAAAAGGGCATGGGGCCTTCTTAAGCTCTTTGAATGACAACACATTATCACCCTTCCGTTTGTACAATTTAGATTGTGAATGAGTTTATATGAAGATAATCTGTTTTTGGCTATATAAGTCACTGCCTAAATATTAGGTAAAGGCATTCTTTTTTACGAGGAAAATATTTTTTGCACCTGTTCTCAGTCATCCTTTAATCCAGCTGTGGAGCACTCATGCCTCCATTTCCGAGGTAGCCATGTAGGGCACAGAGCGCCTTCCATCCCGAGTCCTGCTGTACTAGACTAAGGTGGAGGGGTTGTTAGCTGTGACGTGGGAGGTACGTGCACTTCCTAGTTCCCTCCTCTGACGTAGCTCAGCCAGATACTTGTTGTCAAGTAAGTACTGTTTTTAAACTGGATGTGAACTGTAGTGCTGTTTTGGTAGAACTAAAATTTTGTGATTATTAACTCATGTTTTAATTGATTTTGCAGCTAACAGAACAAGAAGTAGAAACAATATTGGATAAGGCAATGGTCCTTTTTAGGTTTATGCAAGAAAAAGATGTATTTGAACGTTATTATAAACAACATTTGGCACGGAGACTTCTCACAAACAAAAGTGTTTCTGATGACTCTGAAAAAAATATGATATCTAAGTTAAAGGTAAGGTGTATGTTAGATGGAATGGAGTGAGCATAGCTAATGTTTATCACATGATTGAACACCAGCACCACAGAATTGGAAATATTTAATTGATTTAAGATACTGGTTTTTATGAATAAAGCTAACCATTTTTTTTCATCAGGCTGTACTTATATAAAAGTTCTGAGGCATTCAGAGTTTGCTGGAATTTCTTTGTGTGACAGGATAACCTCATGGAGATGTGGGTAGGATTAACACAAAGGAAACAATAAAGGGAATATTACTGTATAGTTCTGTCATAAAGGTGTGGGCCATACACTACCTGTACCTGTGTCGCTTGAGATGCTTGTTAAAAACAGAGTTCTGGGCCCTGCTACCTTCAGTGAGGTTCTTGGAATCTCAAAGAGTCTTATAATCAGCATTTTAAAATAAAATCCTTGGGTTATTCTTAAACACACTAAAGTTTAGTGCCCATGTCATGGAGCAACTATTGGAAAGATTTAGAAATGATGGCAGAAATATGGAAGAGTTTATTTCTTTGAATTGTTTTTTTCACAGAAAAATCCATTATTTATTTTTGTGTATTTGTGGTTTTCTTCTGCAGACTGAATGTGGATGTCAGTTCACATCAAAACTGGAAGGAATGTTTAGGGATATGAGCATCTCAAACACAACTATGGATGAATTCAGGCAACATCTGCAGGCAACTGGGGTAAAATTCTCCCATTAATTTCTTTTTATGTTTTTATGTAGCCTTTTGTAATGGGCATTTTTATTCATATAACAAATAACTGAACTGCTGGTGTCATTTCTTAAAATGTCATTAGTGACGACACATGTATTGTCCGAGTGTTTTAAAATTTATTTTTCTCTGTATAACCTCTTTTTCTAGCTATTAATGTGCAAATATTTTTTCTTACTCTTCTTAAACTTAGTTTATCCTTCTAACTTGAAGGAATGTGCTGAAAATTTAATGAATAGAATGGTACTGCTGTTAAGAGTCATTACCAGTTGTGGGAATAATACTGGGCTTAAGCAAGCTTACTGAGTCTTGGTACCCTTCCTGTCACTTTACCCCAGGATTGTGCTGTCTTCGTTACCTCGTATTCTCATCGGTTAGATCAGCATAGCCTCATGGTTGGTGGGTGATGAACTGAGTATAAAAATACTGACACTAGTAGTGCATTACAAATACGGTTTTGTGTTGTGACTCCCAGAAAGCAGTGAGCTGTAACGTGTATGGCTATGCAGTCTGATGGCACTTAACTGGTTTTCAGCCTTACCTTAAGTTAGGGAATTCCAGTTTTTGTTTCTTTAAGGTGACTGTGTATCACTTGGTTTAAAAAAATTGAAATCTATCACAACCATTTAAAACAATTTAGAGGTCTTTTTTTTGATATTGAAATATAACATTATTACTTATACTGGTCCCCGCAGTCTTACCACAAACAAAATATGTGAAAATACCTAGTTGTATAGAAACAGACAAATGTACATTAAGACAATCTGACTCAGGAGGACTCTGGTCCCTCCTCCTTGTACGTAGTTACATGATGATTTATCTCCTCATGTTCACATGGAGGAGAGCTAAGAGCAGGGCAGATACAAGCCTGTGACACACAGAGATTGGGATGCGCAGGACTGAACCATGTGATTATCCTAGATAGCTGTTTTCTTTTTTAGGTTGTTTTGGGATTTGTACTTAGTTCTCTGTCATATATTGATATAATTATATTTTCATGTACAATTTTTTTCTGTTTATTTTTTTCTTCCACTGATCTTAACCATTGAGAGCAGCTGTAGGGAAATAACCTGGTCTGAATAACTACTCTGTTGAAACCTTCAATAAGGGAGTATTTCTGAATGAGTTCAGCACCCTTACTATTTGTGTGTGTGTGTGTCTGTTTACCTTGTCTTGTAATAGTAAATGCTTTTTGATATGAAAATTATGGTCTTTATTCTTGAGCACTCTGATTGCTCTTGTTTCATTTAAAAGGGTGGGTTGGGGGTACTGGTCAACATGATTTCATCAGTTTCTTTTTTTGCCTTTGTTATTTTCTGTTGTTAGAAAGTTTGTGAATTTTTCATTCTTTCATTTTGATTATTCAGATATATCTTTCACTGTGTGGTAGAATATTTGTTTAATAATTTGTTAACTATAGTCAGTAGGATGTTTATCCCAGGGTGCTCGGAGTTATTATGTATCTGCTGATCCAGTTGCTGCTTCTGCTTACTGTAAGGCCATTATTTGCATACAATTACTGGCTTTTTGTGGTTGTTTATGCTACGGACCTTGAGCCTTAAGTCTCCTAAGCCTTAACCTACAATAGAAAGATTTGGTGAAAAGTGGCAGAGTAATCAAAACAAATCTTGAGCTTTCTGAAATCTTTGAGCACTTAGCACCAGTCCTCAAGCAGGTGGTTCTCTATGAGTTGCTTGGCCTTTTGAAATATACCAGGAGTGGCTCTTCCATTTAGTTTTAGACGTATAAGAACTTTCTTAAAATTCTAATAGTATTTGTGGTGTATTTTATTTAGACAAATCATCCTTATTATGGTGAAGGTAATTTAAATTTGTCCACTTTTCCCCCTAATGTTTTCATTTAAAATGGGGACGGGGCAGGAAAACTACCTTGCTATCATGTTTTTGTTCATGTGTTTCAGCAAATCTGTCATGCCCTAACAGACTTTTCTGGAACCTTGATCTCTTGTCCCTATTGTGTACTACCTTTGAATATAAGCTTGAATGGCTTATATTCCAAATATTACTAAAAATAGGAAAAGATACCAGTCACTAGAGTAATATAGTTCTTTGAGGTTCTTTCTTTCCTTATTTTCCATTTAACAAATAATTCATTGAGTGATTTCTGAGCCAAGTATTGTTCTGGGCACTAGGTAGGTATATAGCAGAAAACGGAACAAAAATCCCTCCCATGGTGGAACTTACACTCCATTCTGGAATACAGATAATAAATAAGTAAACATGTGGCATCTTAGCTAGTGATAGAAGATAGAGAAAATCTATAAAAGGAAGAGTGGTCAGGGAAGGCCTCTTTTTGAGGAAAGACTTGAAAATTCGGGAGCAAAAATGTGTGGGTATGTGAGATAAGAGGTAAAGGGCTTTATAGTCCTTGGTGGAGTGAACCAAGTTGTGAGCCCTCACCCCTCCCACCCTGCCAGCTTGCAAATGTACCAACAGTTCTCCACCCTCCTCCTCCATTCATCATCTAAGAGTCTGCTGTGATCACCTCTCCTGTGTGTCATCTAAGATTTCTAGTTTCAGTTTCTTTAAAATGGAATAATCCTTTAGTAGGTATTTGTGAAGAAATCTGAGTGTGGAATACTTTATGATATTTATAAACTCATCCCTTTTAAAAATCTCTATTGTTAAATCATCTAAGTTAGATAAAAATGCAGTAACGGTTTAAGAACAAGCTGTGAATATCAATAATAAAGATAATATTTCACCCTTAAGAATTTTGTTGTTGTGCTCTATTGTTTCTTCTAAAAAGAAGAAAACATTAATTGTGACAGTAGTGCTAGCATGTATTTTGTAGAGGTAGTCATCCATTATTAAAACATTTATAGAGCACCTACTGTATAGAACTGGATCTACAGTGTCCTGTGCAAAGGTGGTTAAATGTGAACTACATATGAAAACATTTTGATCAGTTTACTTGAAATGGGACTGGGATAGAAATATTTTGTGTATTAAGATTAAGGTTAAAAATACAGGATGAAAAAAAAAATACAGGATGAGATGAAAAAGGTATTCTAGAATTTTCTTTAAAATGATACTGAACTGGCCCCTTAACATTTTATCTAAAAAAGCTTAATGGCCAAAATTTTGTACTTCTCAGTGACACCAGTAACACTTTGTTCACATGCTAAGAACTTCCATTTGGTCAGTATTTTAAAGTCAACTTCTTAAGCAATAATTATGGATTTGCCCAGGCAATTAAAAGACAATCTTCTATTTGCTCAGTAGTGGACATGGAACTAACTGCTTTCATAATGCGAACACTGTGTCTACACAGAACAGATGACAGATCCTACTTAATTCGTGGGGACATCTCTTTCTCTTTTACATAGGTATCGTTAGGTGGGGTTGACCTCACGGTTCGAGTGCTCACAACAGGATACTGGCCCACTCAGTCAGCCACACCGAAGTGCAACATCCCGCCAGCACCAAGACATGCTTTTGAGATATTCAGAAGGTAAACACAGATCAAACTTTGTATTTCTAATACCAGTAATTGTCCAAAATAGAAATGAATTTGAGCATTAGTGTCTCTGATTGAGGATGAATATATACTCCTTTACTTCATGTTCCAAAGGAGAATTTATCCTTTATGCTTATAACATGTAAGGATGCATTGTGTAAACTCTTTGCAGAATAATATTTTTATTAATGTATTTTGGCATTAGAGCATGGTTAGGAGTGTATTTTGTATTGTTGGTGTCTGCCACTGGCTTAGAATGAATTGATGGTTGGGTTCCTGTGGAGAAAGAGGTGGTCTTAGGAGCAGCAGTGGCTGAGCAGCAGACCAGGGCCAGAGTGTACCAGTAGACATGATTTAGTATGCTGCCTTTGTCATTTACTATCTAGCTAAGTTACCTAGGTCTATCTTTTTATCTCTGTGTATATCTCTCTCCCCCTCTCTGCCCTCTTTTTCTCTTTCCCTCTCTCTTTCCTATTAGAATTTGAACCGAACTTGATTCCTGAGTTTCCCTTTATCTTGTACACTCTCCCCTACATACATGTATGTTAACACATTGCATACCACATAGAAATCTCTTAAGACATACGCCAGGGACCGCATAAATCATAATTCACTTTAGGTGCATGAAAAACGAGAAAACTCATGAGTGGTACGCAGTGTGTTAAGAGTTGTTATCCTGTAGTTTATAGTTTTAGATATGTGAATTGTATGTTTCTCTAAAACCTGGTTTGATTTGCTGAAGGTTTTACTTAGCCAAACACAGTGGCCGACAACTCACACTCCAGCATCATATGGGTTCTGCAGATCTCAATGCCACCTTTTATGGACCAGTTAAAAAGGTAAATATTAATAGTTTGAGCATACTTATATTTAGTAACTTAAAATTAATCTAAGAACTGAGTTGTAATTTTTGTTGACCTGGATAAATTATTTATTTCTCTTACTTCTCTACTTGTTTTAAATATAAAGTGGGGGAACCTTGGCTTTGATTCATTTACTTTTGTTCCCTCACTTGCTAACTTTATTTGAAAATATGAAGACTCTACCAGTAGCCTTCCTTAAGGAGTTAGTAATAAGACAGTTACACATTTTATTTGTTAGAATTGACTTGAGACAGTATTGCATAAAATAATAATCCTTATTTTCAATAAATCAAAGCCAGAACGTTAACATTTGAGATTTGTCAGATGTACAAAATGTTACTGAAGAGATTATTTTAAAATTAGTACTATACTAGTGAATTGCTCATGATTAAAGAGTAATCGCTTTTTTGTAACTAAAATGGTTAGGTTTAGAATAATTTGCTTTTCATTGGTGGTATAACTCAAATCAGGGTCATTTGCCTTAAAAATAGAAAAGAAATAATAAAAAACCTCTAGCAAAACATTAAAGAAAAATAGCTAAGTTGTCTTCTAGGCAGCAAATAACAGTTTTATTTATTTATTTATTTATTTAGAATCTTGCTAGTTTTATATGATGTCACGGTAACACCAAAGTTTTTTTTTTTTAATATTGTTGAAAATGGCTACATATATTCTAATTTTTATATTTAATTGAAATGGGAACTATTTCTCACTATTCATTTAGTTGGATAATGTTTGAAAATGTATGTTTAATTTTAAGTAGAAAAGTCAAGTATGCTAAAGAACTCAACTTTTAATTATTCTTTGTTTTTACTTTATAGGAGAGGTTCTGCCACCCAAATAATGTTATCTTTTGAAGTTTTATTAAACAGATATGTAGGTTTTAAAAACATAATTCACATATTAATTATTGAAAACTTAAATTTCTCTTTGTACTTCTTAAATTACAGAGCAGGAACAGACTTTAAAGATGGCAGAGGTTTTTGTTCCCCTCAAGGAATTGTTGATTCGTTACTTACTCGGATACTAAAGTGTTCACAGTTTTTAAAAGGGACGGTCCTAAATAAAGACTGTGTATGTGTGTGTGTACATATACACATAATACATACCCACGTACACGTTTTTAAATGCCATTTTCTTTTCGTAAAGCACTAAGTTACGTAGTTTTCTAAAGGAGGAGTTGGACATTGCTGGGATTATTTCTCAAATATACTATTAAAGTTACCAGGAGACAATTATATCTTGTTTATATTTTTTAAAAAATGAAACAGGAAGATGGATCTGAAGTTGGTGTCGGAGGGGCGCAAGTAACTGGCTCTAACACACGGAAGCACATACTGCAAGTCTCCACTTTTCAGATGACCATATTAATGCTCTTTAATAACAGAGAAAAGTACACGTTTGAGGTATGGTTTGGTTATATAAATTTTAACCAATTGTATTGTTTCTGATTTGCACCTGACGTGTGTCTCATTTGAATAACCTCTAGAGTTATTGCTGGAGGAGGATGGTGCGGATGAGGATTGTGATTGTTGGAGTGGCCTTTGAGTACCATTAAAGCAGACAGCGTAAAATTGCGCTGTAGAACTATATGAACACACACTTACTGGGTCACATTTCATTTTTTTAAGTCAACTTGATTGAAGTATAAAATATATTTTATGTAATAAAGCGTCCCTTATTTAAAAGTGTGCACAGCGTGATGAGTTTTAACAGATGTACACGCCAGTGTAACTACCATTACAACCAGTATATAGAATATTGTCCCCCAACATTTTAATACTGTGTTATAGTCAGTTCTCCCCCACAATCTCTAAACCCAGGCAGCCAGTGATGAGCTTTATGTCACCATAGATTTGTTTTGACTTTCTGGAATTTCATTTAAATGCAGTCATATAATACATACCGCTTTTGTGGCTAATATATGGATCTACTGTGTTTTCTGTATTCTCTTTGTACTTCTGTATTCTCTTTGTACCTGTTGATGGGCATTTGAGTTACCAGACTGAGACTGTTAAGAATAGAGCTAATGTTTAACTTTTTAAGAAACTGCCAAAATATGTCTGAGTAATTGTACTGTTTTACATTCTTACCAGCAGTGTAAGAGTTCCAGCTGACTGACATCCTCTTTAGAATTTACTATTGTCGGTCTATTTAATATTAGCCATTTTAGCTGGTATATAATTATATCACATTGTGGATATAATTTGCTTTCCCTGATGAATAATGATGAATAATAATAGAGGATCTTTTATGTCTTCGTATGCTACTCATATATCTTACTTAGTGAGGTATCTTTATTGTGCATATCTATATTGAGTTATTTCAAAGCTTTGTATAAATTCTGTATACAAACCCTATGTGCTGTGAATGTTTTCTCACAGTCTGTCACTTGCCTTTGCATCTTCTTGGTGTTACATTTTAAAGAACAGAATTTCTTAGTATTAACAGACTCCAGTTGTCACTTTTTTCCTTTTTATAATTTTGCTTTAGATAATCCTATCTAAGAAATTATTGGCTATCCCAAGATTGCAAAGAATTTCTGCAGTGTTTTAAGTGGTTTATAGTTTTAGCTTTTACATTTAGATCTGTGACCATTTTCAAGGTAATTTTTTGGTATGGTTAGAGGTAAAGATTAGGAATTACTTTACACACACACACACACACACACTCCAACATTATTTGTCGAAAGCAATAGTCTTACTCCTTTAAATTACCTTGGCCTGTTTATTAAAGAAGTTAATTGACCATATATATATATGTGTGTGTGGGCCTGTTTCTGATCTGTTTCATTGATTTCTGTGTCTGTCCTTAATGCTAATTTACACTTACCTGGACAGTGTCTAATTTCTTTCTCTACCTTTTTATTTTTTGTATTAATAGTAACTGTTTTAATGTGCTTACTTTTTTATTATCTTTTTTCTTTCTCCCCATACCTTTAAATGGATAGGTTCAAGTTGAAATGAAGATCATGTGATTCTTACTAAATTTAAATTTAAGATAAAGAATGAATATTTTAAGAGATGACCATTTTTATGTGATACTCCTCAAGGAAGTATTTGAAACCTAAGTGTTTTAGGTCAGTGGCTAAGTCAAGAGGTTTTGTTCTTATCTATTTCCAGATGTGTCTTACTTAGGGAATAACTTCAATTTTAAAGCACAACTTAGAAGTGATTCAGTCCCAAGAATATTGATTAAGCAAGAATTGAATACCTTACTCAAACTTTGTAAGCCTTTTCAAACAGATAAAATTCAGCTTGGATGTTTTATTCTGCAGTTCTCATGGGTAAATATTTTAAGCATAATAAGCTACTTGAAAAATGATAGAGTTGGTTTTCAGAGTTCTCGTTTATAAAGAGGTGGCAAAAATAATGGAATAAACAAAAACAAATTCATTTTCTACAGCCATTATTGGAATTGCTACTAATTTTAATGGTTCAAGCATTTCCCTTTCCCACCCAGCTTGGGATCATTAATGGTATGAGTGGTGATTAGGCAGAAGGTAAAAATTAAGTAGAAAATTCCCTGTAATATTTGAAGTTTTAACTAAGTCACAAACCAGAAGCCTGAGTGTAAATGATCTATGTGAAATGCTGTTCCTATGGCACCATAGCCTTCTGGCTGTTCATATCTCAAGCCCAGGGGTACTATGAGAAGCACTTGAAGTTGGTATTCCACTGTCGTCTGCTTCCTAAGCTTTATTAGCCGACTCTTTATGCAAATCATCTCCACAAGTTAGAGGAATAATTAATAAATTTAAAGGAAGCTGATCTTTTATCTTCAAAAATTCTTTGTTTATGAGTTTGTAATGATATATTATTTAATGCTACATAAAAACTCTTAAAGCTTAGTAGTTTAAAATTACCACTAACAGTTGATTGTATTTTCATGGTTTCAGTAGGTACGGATTTAGGAAGGGCTCGGTTGGAGTTTATTATATTTTCATGGTTTCAGTAGGTTACGGATTTAGGAAGGGCTTGGTTGGATGGTTCTGGCTCTGTCTCTTATGAGGTTGCATTAATACATCATCTGACATCTGTTTGGGACTGGAAAGTACACTTCCAAGCAATTGGTATACACTTCCTCCCACATGGTTGGCAAGCTCATTGGGCTGTTGGTTAGAGGTCTCTTTCTCTCCACACGGCCCTTATCATGTAGCTGGCTGTTTGATTGTCTTTGCATCCAGGTGGCTAGCTTTCCCTAGTGCGATCAGTCCAAGACACCCACTTATTTTCTTGGTCACTCAAGGAAGATATAGTGATGGGACCACACAAGGTTAAAACATACTTGGATCATTGCAGGCCACTTTGGAAACTAGCGGCAAAGACGACATTTTTTGTAATGAAACATTTAATCTGTGGTAATCAGGCTGCTGAGGCTTTCCTCTTTTTTTATTTACATTTTTAAAATAGAAGTCTGTATTGTAATTTAGAACATCTAAAGTGAGGAAATATATACAGTGGTAATCTATACCTTGGATTTTAGGAATTACCACCTGGATTTTGAAAGAGGTATAGATAATAATACATATTTTTTTAATTTTTTTATTACATTTTTAAATTTTCTAATAATGAGTCTGAAATATATAAACTGATTGTGGGCAATAGCAAAATTAATGTCAGACAGTAGAATTTAAACAGCAAACCATTAAACAACAGTGATCATTAATATTTCACCAAAGTTATAACAATCATTACTAACATAACTTCACAGTATCTAAAGGAGATGGTTGGAAGTACAAGGAGAAAATTTTACAGTAACAGAAAACACTCTCACAGTTGTACTACCTGACAGACAGTAATGAATTTAAAAATTATATAATTGTCTCATGAACAAGACAAGAGTTAGGGGCCTCGACACCCCCTACCTCCCGTTCCAAATCCACATGTAACTTGACTCTTCAATGGTTGGCCCTTTGCACCCTCAGATTCAAGCACAGTTGGAAAACTGGTTTGGAATGCAAAAGTACTGTTTTCCATCCGCAGTTGGTAGAGTCCGTGAATGTGATAGTTGACTCTATTTATTGAAAAAAATTGATTTATAAGTGGACATGTGCAGTTTAAACCTGTGTTTTTCAAGGGTCAACTGTACATTCATTCTCTCCCAAACTGCTTTTTTTCAGTATTGGGTTTTATTCACCTCATAATAGATAGCAGAACTTATCGTCTGCACTACAAAACATTTCTTACTGCTTTTTATGTTTAGTAATATTAATAACCGGGCATTTAACTTTTTTATTTGGTCATACAGACAGTAAATACGGTCAACTTGGACTGCAAATTTTGATTGTAGGGTAGAAAGCCCTTGTAAGTTCAAGCTTACCTTGCTGCTTTCTATAAAAGAAGTTGCTAAACAGAAGAGTAGTGTGGATAAACTTAGGGAAGATTGTTGAGTATTTCTAAAATTGGCAGTCATATATTGGTTAACACTTTTTTTACCTGAATACTAAACCAGGTCCCTAATATTCCCTGCTGGATGACCTTAGATTTGCCTTTATATCTACTGAAACAGAAATACATGTATTTTCAATATTTTGTCATTTAAATCACCCTTTTCTCTGGTTTGTGAGATTTCAGGGAAGTGTTATAATAGTCTGGGAATTCTTTGTTGTAAATTATTTCTTTAGTGGAATTATCTCTCTCTAACCAGTTTGGTCAGTTTCACTTACTAACCAGTCTGCTTGAATCTTTCAGTCTAATTATAACTATGTCAATCTGATGAAATTTCAGGAAATTCAACAAGAGACAGATATCCCTGAAAGAGAACTCGTTCGAGCCCTGCAGTCCCTGGCCTGTGGTAAACCAACACAGCGGGTTCTTACAAAAGAGCCCAAGTCAAAGGAGATAGAAAATGGTCACATATTCACAGTTAATGATCAGTTCACATCCAAACTACACAGAGTCAAGATTCAAACAGGTATTAGATTTCCCTCTTTAAAAAAAATTGTTTTCTTTCTCTAAAAGATTTTTACCTATTGGATTTCTGTCATTTAAAAAAAAATAATTCTTTTCTGGTGCCATGTAACACAGAGGCTTAAGGTATAAAGCATCTTTTATTCAGATACGTGTTTCTGTGAGTATAGTAAGCATTTAAAAAAGTAACTCGTAGTGTGAGCATGCACTTATTTCCATGTGGTTTTCAACAAGTGAAATACAATTTTATGAACATACTACTTCTTAAAATAATTCTTTTTAACGAGTGAACTTTAGAACTGATTTATAGATTTCTCAAAATTGGGAGTTAGGTACCTAAAGTTTGGTCTTTAGATGTAGCTAGTTATATATTTTGATAAATATTTTTAAGTTTGAAAGCCTTAAAACTTATATCTCTAACTTACTAACATAGAAGTGAGCCTGTTGTAAGCAGTTTTTAGTATAGCCTTATTTTTAAATTGATAATAAACACCCTATTTATTGTGTATTTAACATAATGTAAGATGTATGTTTTCTGTGCATGTATAGGGATAGAGAAGGCACTCCATTAGCTGACATTTATGCTCTAATGTAGTTTTCCACTTGGTTTCAAAACAAGTATTAGATAAGTTTCCTAGTAGCAATTCATATATTACAGCTAATATGCCTTGCAGTATAACAGTATTTTTAAAGTAAGATGAAATATTTCAAATGACTACAGTTTTCTGATTTTAAAAAATTTTATTTGCATTATATGTTAGTGAAAGTAGTCTCTTTAAAGTTACTTTAATGCTAAATATGCAATTGATATCCACAATACATTGACTCAAGAACTTTAAATGCAGTTTTGTTTTCCTTACTGACCTTGATTAGGTGTATTTTTTTTTTTGGATGTATATATTGGAGATATATATATATATATTGGATGTATATATTTTGAAGCAGAGTGATATATCTCTATTAAAGCCTTGACTACTTTTTCCCATAGTTGCAAACCATATCATTGTATCTTCATCACCAGAATTGGCCCCATGTCTTTGGGACACACACGTATGTTAAAAATAAAACAACTGTGCTAAAGAGAGTCATGGAAGAAAATGTCTTTATTTCCCCAGTGCAAGATTTGAGTTTGTGGTTTTGGGCAGATACAGGTTTGGGGTTTCAGAACTTATTTGTATACTAGATTTGGAAGAAAAAATACTTAATATGGTGATATATGAGGAGGGACCAAAAAAAACTCAGATTTTATTTATAAAAAATTTGTATATTCTTACATGTGTAAACCTCAGTCACCTTCAAAGTACTCTCTGTTTGACTCAGTATACTTATAGAAATGCTTTTTCCACTGCTCAAAACAGTTTTTGAACTTGTCGATTTTGATGCCTTTTAGTGCTTCTGCCAGTTTTTCGTTTCACTTCTTCCACATGGGTAAAACATTTCCCTTTGTGGACTTTTTTCATTGGGAGAAACAAAAACAAGTCATTCAGGTAGAAATCAGGTGAATAAGGGGCTTGGAGGTCATGCTATTTGTGGTCACAAACTGCTGAACACTCAAATGAGGTGTGGGCAGGTACATAGTGACTTCACATTGTTTGTATAAATCACCCATTATGAAATGGGCAAATGTGTTGAAAGAGTCTCCAATATACTTACTGAAGCCAAACGCAGCCTCACAGCAACGCCAGCTGGTACACTGATGCCGATGGATTCCTAGATCACTCACCTAGCAAGGGAAACCTGTACTACAAGGGTCTCCCCCTCCAGAAGATAATTCTGGGGTTTTTTTGTTCTCTGCTCATATATCTGAATTACCTAGCCTCACATTGCTTTACCCTAAATAAGTAAATGTCTTTGTAATCACAGATTTCATCATGCCCAGCGATAGTATTGTCAGGTATTGTAAAAAAAATAGTCTTCTCTTCATGGGTATGTATATATGTATGTTTGTTTGTATGTATTGGATTTTTAATTTTTGGATGTGTGTATGTAGTATTTAGATCTGATTAAAATTGAAATGTAGTTACATATGAAGAAGAATTTGACTAGATGATATCTTAAAGTTCATCTCAGCTGTAAAATTCTAGAAAGAAATAATGGTGTTCATTTTGCAGTGGTACTTAGATTACCTTGACTTTTAATGGATATTTTGTGTTAAGTTAAAATTTTCTCTCTGGTAATAAATATTGTGACCACCTAGGTTTTCTTAAGTTGTCAAAATACATGTTTGTGTTTTGGAAAAAGCACACAAACTCTTAATAACTCCTAGAGTCTGACCATACCTCTTTATGCTGTTTTTTACTGTAGTCAGTAATACAAGCTCAAGCAAAGGAGTTATAATAAAAGTATTACTTAATACAGCCTTTGAAAAGAATTACTGTAAAGTACAGTGATTTCCACAATTGACAGTCTTTCCCACCAGTACCACTCATCATCTCCCCTGCTCCCATACATCTGGATACATCTGGAACCCACTTAGACACAAGTTCCTCTGTTATGCTATTATGTGTAGCGTATTAGGCTCTAGGAGTGAGCTCCTGTCCTCACATTTTTTAAAACATCATAAATCAGTGTGTATCACCACAGTCTTTTCATTTATCTTTAAAGTATACTTATTTAGGTAACCAAATTGATTGTTTAAAAACAATTCCCCTCCAACTTTCTATTTTAAGTATTTTCACATCTACAGAAAAGGTGAAAAATATGATAATAGGCATTGGTGTGGACATCACCTGTGCTTCCACGTCATTGACATTTTGCCGTACTTGCTCGGGCAGCCTTGCCCACATTTCTCTCGTTTCCCTCTGTATAGGCATATGTTTGCTACGGCTATATGAAGTAATTTGCAAAAACATCATAACGTTTCCTTTCAAGTACTTGGGTATACATCTGTCTCCATAGAATAAGATTTTTCCCCCCATACTTGTAATACTGTATCACACCTAAGAAAATTAATAATGCCATATACATCTGTATGTCACAATTTGTATGTTCACAGTTGTCTCAAAAATGCCTTTCAGACCTTACTTTTGGATCCAGGATTCAGTCAAGGTTTTCACATTAAATCAACTTTTATGTCTCTTTAGTTCTATTTAATCTAAACCAAGACTTTTTTTATATACTTTTTTGAGGAGACCATTTTAATCTAATTTTATTTTTAAGATAATGAGTATCTTTGGAGAAAAGACACTGAAAGCAGAGTTGTTAACCAAGGGATTCTCATTAGAAACAGCTAATTTCTTTCATTTTCTAAATTGTACATCGTGCTGTCTCATGGGTATGCCCATGCCTCAGTCACCAGTGCCCCATGTGGTTCTTTGTGATTCTCCAGAGTCTGTCTCCTGAAACTTCACTTCACATCAGTCTCCTATTGATGACCACATAAACAATTCAGTTACCCCTTTTTTTCTCTGCTACTTCAATTAGATCAAAATTGTAGGAGAAAGGGACTTCTATATTTAATCCCTTAACAGTTGCCTTGAAGACTGTAGTTAATAAGAGAGTAAGACTTCTGACGATAGCAATGTAGTATGCTTACTGATACTGAGATTGTGACATAAAAAAATTTAGTAAGATACAAGAAATCATTAGATAATTGATGAGAGATACAAATGACTTGTTACAAAATTTTTGTAATTGACATTCTAGTGATACTTTTAAATTATTTATTGAGCTAACTAAATCTTGGCAGTACATACTCTTTCCTCCTCTTTAAGCCTTAGAGATTACAACTACATTTTGAGTTAGTAAGACATTAGGTGTTATCGTATTTCCCCTTTTGGGGAAGCTTAACTGAGAGTCGTAGAAGTACAATGCTAGCTCCCCTCTGGAAGTCACAGCAATGGGAATGACTGATGGTTTTACTACTAAAGATATCCAGCTGCCATTTCCTTCTAGGAGAGGAATCATATTCTATAAAAATAAAATTGGTTTTATTATCTCTGTAGATTGAATTCCTAATATTTAAAAAGGATATGAGAATTGCAGAGTTTTTATATCACTACTTGTTATTTAAATATGTATTAAAGTGAACATTGAATTAGGTACTTTTTGAATGTTTACTTGGAATAATAAGTATGTTTGTATACTCAGATTGAAATTGGTTTTACTCTGTGGATGTTACTAAATTACATTGTTTGTGCTGATAAACCACATTTATTTCATTAATTTTTGAAATTACATGGCAACCACATGGTAAATGTCTTCCTCTTTTTTTTTTTTTAAATTCATTTTTATTGTTAGACTTATTGGGGTGACATCTGTTAGCAAGGATTACATAGGTTTCAGGCATACAGTTCTACAGTGCATTGTCAACTTGTTGTGTAAGTTCACCACCTAATGTGACTTCTCTTTCCATCACCTTATATTTAGCTTCCCCTCCCTCCTCTCCCTCCTTCTCCCCTTTCCCACCTCCCTGACCCACTCGTCCCCAAATAAACATTAAACTATTGATTATGTCTTTCTCTTTTAGTTGCTGCCAAACAAGGTGAATCTGACCCAGAAAGGAAAGAAACAAGGCAGAAAGTAGATGATGACAGGAAACACGAGATAGAAGCTGCCATAGTGCGGATAATGAAATCCCGAAAGAAGATGCAGCACAATGTGCTAGTAGCAGAGGTGAGGACACTTCACTGCTGGGTTCCTGTAGGGAAGCAAAGCAGCATTAATAATTGGAATTAGTACAGTACTATATTCTACTGATTTAGAATATAATTTTAAAATTAGGAAATAGTCCGATAATACTTACCATTAAAAGCATGACACTTCATAAGTAATCATAGCAATACATTGAAATATATGTACACTTTAAGAACTAACATGCTTGTAATGAAATCATAGAATATTATCACATGAAGAAACAAAAAAATTTTCCCTGCTATTTAATACTTTTGTGTAAAACAAACTGCTTTTATTTCCAAAATTAATAATTTACCATTTATTGAGTATTTACATGTTGCAAATTAGGAAACTAAGGAGGGGAAGAGCCATTGAGAGACCATTGAAAAAGTTAAGTAACAGGTGATTAGGTCTGAATAAGGTATAGGTAGAGGCTAAGAGCTGAATGAAGACACATGAGAAGTAGAATGGACAGGATTTATGGACTGCACGTGGGACATAAGAGGGAGGGGTCAAGGATGGCTCTTAGGTTCCTGGCTTGCATGGCTAGGGCGAGGAATGTCCCTAGACCTGAGAAGGGCAGGCACTGTGTTCTACATATCAGTACATGGTGACTCTGTATCCATGGCAAAGGAAGAGACATCAGTGAGTAGTCAGTAATTTTAAAAATTATGAAAAAAACAAATCAGATAAACACGTAAGGCATACTGGCAATTAGGTGACTGGTTAATGTTCCCAGACATTTTCACTGGACAGATAAGAGTGGATATGTGATGACAGTGCCTTGAGAAGTAAATGGGGGTGAAACCACCGAGGAGAGTGTCTTCTCCCCTGAGGTGCTGGCTCATGGGAACGGGCGGGGAGAGCAGCACCACAGGATTGAGTGTTGAGTTGAGCGCTTCTGATTTCGTTTTCTAGGTGGGATGATACTAGATTATGTTTGTATCATGAGGCTAAGAAAGGAAGGCTTAAAAACAAAAGGAAAAACTGAAATAATGGATGTACCAAAGTTCAAGGCAAGGTGAGAAGATTGCATAGAGAACACAGGTGGTGGATGTGTTAATAGGGATGTTACTGAATATTCTCTTATCAAGGATAGATGCAGGTGTGGGTAAATGTGTATGTGTAAGGTGCTAAGAGTTTCAGGAATTGCACACAGAAATGGCCTCTTCCCTGTGTAACACAGGATTCAAGGAATTTGCTGACCTTGAATACTATAAATTTGCGTCATTGGTGTATATCAGAGATGGCAGGCTGGTTTTTGTTTTGTTTTGATTTTTTTACCGTGCGCTTGTGGCATGAAAGCAGCCATAGACAACACAGGAGTATGGCTGTGTGTTCCACTAAGGATTGATAGAAGCAGGCAGTGCTGGCCTGTAGGGTGCTGTTAGCTGACTCCCGGTCTACACAAAAGATATAAAAAACTGCAGCTTTACTCAGCAGGGAACTGAGTAATAGATTTTGAGTGATGTCACACATATAGAATGGGTGTTGGTGGAACAGAACCACAGGAATCAGAGAGGTGAGGGTGCTGTTGAGACTGTAGCTGACATGATCATGTGTGCAAACCAAACCCCTTCCTGAGGGAGAAGTCAGAGAAGTTATTAATAGATAAGAAAGGGTCAGGGGATTAGAGATCTCGGGTGGGTTGAGAACAAGTTTGTTGATATTGGAATGATAATACTAGAAGGGTTATAGATTTTAGTTCAAGGGCGGATTTACCTTTTCATTGTGGCTTTGGGCAATAAACTGATCCAACGAGTGAAGGAAAAGCTGGCTTGTGACAGGTCATCTGCAAGAGGCAGAGTGGATTCATAGGAAAAGCATCGACTTGGCGGCAGAACGGTTTAGATTCTCATCTATCTACTGGTTCTGTTCATGTCAGTTTTCCTCTCTGGCTTATTTTCCTCATTTGTGAAAATGAGACAACCTACTTTGCAGGGCTAAGTGCATGAAATAATATACTCTAAATGACTGCTGCTGTAGTTACTGTTTTATTATTGCTCATGACTCCATACCTAGAATCCTGACAACAGTGGAGAAGAGAATAACAACAGAGTGCTTACTATAGAGTCGACATTCATCACAACTCTTAACTCATGTAATACACACAACTTCATGAAGTTAAGTAACTTTCCAAGGTCCCAAAGCCAGGAAGTGGGAGAGCTGGGATTGGAACCCAGGCCGTCTGGGTCCAGAGTTTGTGCTCTTAACACGTTATGCTATCCAAACTTGGAGAGGAACCCGGAAGCCAGTAGATTATATATTAATAGCATCAAAATGGTTAAACTATAGGTGGTATACATTCATGCCAACATATTCTACTCCCACCACTTTAATATTCACATTCTGTTGTGAGGAGGTGTGTTCTAACCATTATACATTACATTTTCAAATACAGCCCTTTTAAATTTTTCAGTATTTTTAGTTCTGGCAATCACATTACTAAGGTTTGATCTGGGTCTTCAAATGCCACATCAGTTCTAGTCAAAGATAAGAATTTTTGTGTGTTTGTATGGAAATGTTACATACTTTTTAAATTTTCTGGTGAGAAATAGTGTTTTTACCTTCTGTTTTAGGTAACTCAGCAGTTGAAGGCTCGATTCTTACCAAGTCCAGTTGTTATTAAGAAACGTATTGAAGGACTTATTGAGAGAGAATATTTGGCACGAACACCTGAGGATCGCAAAGTATACACATATGTAGCATAAAATACTTTCAAAAATTTGATTTATTCTTGGACTGTACTCTTCGCATGGACTCGGAAGTTCTTTTAAATCATTAAATATTAAGACGACCATCTCTTCTATAAATTACAGTACATGTTCTAGACCATTCAGATCAAGCCTTTACTCCCTTTGAGAGTTTTCAACATCGATTGATTGAGCTTCAGGCTTTACAACATTTATCCCTGTAGAGATCGTCTTTACAGTTCCTCGGGAAAATGTGAATGTGCCGCGTTTTGTTTTCAATACTGTATGAAACAGGAAAAAATAAAACAAAAATTTAGAAAATACAGCTCATTAAAATAAAATTGTTGGATTTCATTTCCCCAGGTCTTCAGTGTTGATGTAAATGTGTTTTTGTAGTGTTGCTTAGCACTTTGCGCATTGTATAAGTTGGGTAACAAAAATGGTAAAAGAAATGACACAATTCCCAATTACCTTGCTCTGCTTAATGCCATTTCTTTAGCTAGTTTTGTTTAATTTAAAGGTTGGATAAATATACAAAGACCCAAGCATACAATTTGAGCATGCTTTATTCTACCACTTGCACTGACTAATCTTACAGCCTTATACCAGGAACCTTTGTTTTGGGCTCAGTACACAGCCTGATTTGGTTTTTCCCCATTGTAATTTGAAATTTCCCAAATTACGTCTTACGATGATTAGGTTTTGTTCTGCATTATCTCTAGAAAAAGAAAATATTTTAGTATGTATAAATTGTACAATAATTTTTTGCTGTTGTACTCATTGCTAATAGTGGATTGTATAGGGCAGTGTTTTTATTTCATTTATTATAGGCATAAATGAATTCAGCATACCCACACCCACTCATTCAAGTAGGTCAGAGCACAAAGTTGACAGCTGGTTATATTTAATTCAGCCCCTTTGAAAAGCACATATAGTCTATACTTTGTTTATAAAACATCTTAGGTTCCCCCTCTCTTAAAAAAAAAAAATATATATATATATATATATATATATTTTTTTTTTTTTTTTTGGTGAAGCTGAGGTGCACTGTTAATTTTCTGTTTCAAAATGCATTCTAAAGATGCAATAAATATGATTACCTTGATGTTTTTTAATGAGGTCTTCAGTTCTTGCAGCTGACTGTGTTTTGGGAAGTGATTAAGCAATATTTTTCAGACCTGATGATTCTTGGATATTTATCTTTTGTCTTCCAAAGAGTCATTGTTTCATGTTTTTAGAGATGTGCTTTGTGCTGAAGATTCATGTCGGTTATCCTGTGCTTCCAACTAGCACCAATGTTTTCTACCTGATTGACCTGCCAAGGATTATAGTTTGCTTTATTTTTAATAACTTAAGAGTATTTTTATCTTCATTTTTATTTAATTATTTTTCATTTTGTTTTCATAAGACATTATTTCAGATATGTAATTGGGGCACACCACTATAGATTTCTATTGGACAGAAAAAAAATGTTACTAATAAGTTCAGATAACCAACCATTGACTATCAATACTGTTGATACATTTATTAGAATGTATGTCTCAGAAGATGGTTTCTGTTTAAATTTATGGTCAAGTTACCACAACTGAATTCTAATTTGGATTAAAAACTCCACATAAATATTTTCCCCATGCGTCTTGGGTTATAATGTTCCTTGTAGTCTTGCAGATACATTCTCACTGCATTTAATTTTGTCGTTCTCTGTACTGTAGATTTATAAGCCTTACGTACGCTCTTGATCTCTACATTTCCCACTTTTACATGATGCAAATAAGATACACATGAAAGCTATCGTGAACATTATTCTCAGGATACTTTTACCATACTTGAGCAACAGTAGGTCAGATGTAATGTGGAAAGCTCCCTGTTTTACTTTCCCATTTTTACAGAATTCGAATTTCTATAAGGTATTTATCTATAGGAAAATACTGGTATTTCAGGTTTCAGAATTTTTTTATTGCTCTCAATTCCCAGTTAAATGATATTAACACCTCGGGAAATAGAATAACTCAGATTGTCACATTAACAAATATGAAAGATGTAAAAAACTTCATTGAAAATCTAAATGAGACATTAAAACAAAAATTTCAGTGCTAGCTCCAGGTATTAAAAATCAGTAAAGTTTAACATGTCATTATCTCAAGTGTGGACTTAGTAGAGTTTAGAGACATACTTAGAGTTTTGGAGCACAGATTTGGTGTCTGTGTTTCTAAATGCTCATAAATACCTGAAACGCATTTCTGACCGGCACTTGCTTTAAGTGGGTGGAGAGTGCAACCATTGGCACGCAGTGACACTTCAGTCAGTCGCAGTTGAGTTGAATGGTCAGAGAATGAGGCTGCATTGGAAAGCAAAATTGGGTCCCTAACATGTTTATGTGTTTTAGCTCATAAGTATATTTTATCTCATAATGATACATTTTGACGTTGCTTTCTTTTCAGCAAGAGGTTATCATAGTATTTTTCTCAGTTTTTTAATGTCTTAAATTCAAAGAATAATGCATCCTAACCATTTATTTAATCCTGTTGATGTGAATAAATTTTGGTGACTTTATACTTGAAGAATTTTAAGGAGAGTGGATACATAGTTTTCCAACTGCAAAAATGATGTAATCTTTGTTCACTCATTAAATTGTAATACTCTGCTATCGTCATGGAATCCAAGACAGTGTTTACTTTGAATTGTTATATAGTTATTTAAAGATTGAAAATTCATTGCAATTAGGGAACACACAGCCTCACAAAATAAAATGTGGTTGTGATTGCAAGGATTCTTTATGTCGGTGAATTTTAAAAGGTGGGGGGAAGGGATGTCTGTCTCTCTAAAGGATGTGTTAGAATCGCCTGTGCAGCATTGCACACGTAGACCTGGTCCACGCCCAATCGTCCAGGATGCTCATGTGCCTTCTCAGAATTCTTGACCTCCAGCCACTTTCTTGCTCCGGCGACTCCTACTTCTCTGGAGTGTACTTCTGCTTCTAATAAACTGCTCTTTCACCATTGTTAAAAAAAAAAAAAACAACTTGTCATCGTGAAGCACTGTTGATGTTCCATTCCCCCAGTGTGTCGCAAGAAAGGCTTAGTGACAACCACTGATCTTTAGATTATGCCTACGTTTCTAGGAGACTGGTACATTGGCATCATCTCAGACTTGACATATTTATTTCCTCAATTTGGGAGATGATTTTAATGTGTTAAACCCAGGTAATGGTGTTTTTGTTTACAATTTTAAATATTTATTTTGAATAACTGATGGACATTAACAGGGTTTTATCGTTGCCTGTGTACTGTAACTTGAGACTCAGTTTTTATAGCCTAGTTTTTCATGAACTCTTGGAGCTATCCATTAGATCCTCTCAGTCTTGGGAGGAAAGCTGTCACATCAGCATTGTAGATCATGTATTTTATTGTATGGTGCATATAGTCATCAATAAGTGTTTAGCACTTGGATAGGAATGTTAAAACATTTCATATTAGCAAAATTAAATCATTTGTTTCCAAAAGCAGAAATGATCAGAAATGTTAAGTAAGCAGAAACAAACTGTAAGTGCTTATTACCATTGTGAGGCACTGTTCTGAGTGCTTTGTGTGTAGCTTTTATTGTAATTTAGTCATCATATCGGCTCTGATACCACTGTTGCCCAAGGCCACTGTTAGAAAGTGGCACAGCCATGAGTTGGACCTGGGTTGGAGCCTGTGTTCCATACAGCAAATTACCACGATTTTCTATTTACAAGTTTATCACTTAGTTTGTACCTCAATTACATGAAGAAAAGTTACAGTATACAATGCAGTGGTACCTCTGCATTCATTGTTCATTGGTTCTGGAGGTGCAGTGAGTACCAGGTTTTCCCCATAAGGGTGAATTCAGTAGTACCTCAGTACTTAGCATTAATTGGTTCCGGGAGGCACGGTGAGTACCAAACAGAGGCCAAGTACTGAGGACAAAACATTCTCATCAGAGTGTGCCGAGGGCCAAATTAGACGCGTTTCAAAGCAGTTGAGTACCAGGGTGTATGCCTGTGTGGCAAACTAAAAGATGATACATGAAGCATCTCAATTGTATATATAATTTTTTTTTTTTTTGGTCTGTATTTGCTCATGATGGTGTTTGGTAGGAAAGGAAATGGGAGATAAGAGGCTGCTACTCTGGAATCTTAGTTTCACATTCTTTACTGGGTAACATGGATAGATGGTTAATTTAAATTTAAATCGAATTAAAAAAAGAAAAACTACCCTCATTGGGTTCCTTTCCTATACCAGATTTAGCCAGAAGCTGAGACCTAAGACAGTGAATTTAACAAGAAATGATACAGAGATTAATCTGAATGTTATCAGGAAGACATGAACAGCTAGAAAGTCTTGAAAACCCATTCATTTCATAGTCTTAGAAATAGCAAATTTGTCTATAAACATGTCATTTAAAATGTGATTTGACACTCAATTATTAGGGTCTAAAAGTTCCAGTGAGCCATGCAAAGTTGCTTTATCATATGTGAGCAGCTCAAAGTAAATTTGGACATTTTTAGTTGTCAAATTTTAATATTCAGGTAACAAAGTGTACAGTCAGAATACATAGAACTATGTAAGAATTCTTGCAATGTGGGGAACGTTAAAATTCGGAGTGCCAGAATTCTGCAGTTGCGACCCCCCCCCACCCCCCCGCCTTGCTCAGTGTGTGGCCGTGGTGGGCAGAGGAGCTCGGGAACCTCAGGTGAATGTGCCTCAACTATCACTGGGTGCTTGGAAGGGTGTTTTAGAAGAGTTAAACTTTGCAAATTAAAACTTGCACTTCATTATTGGAAGTACAGCTACTATTCATTATATGAGGATTCTTTAATTTCATAAATGGAAATCATTTGCTCTTTGTTTTTCAACTAGCTAAAAAGTGGAAAATGGAGACCAATTGCTGAGTTATTCCAGGTGGTATTTAGTGCTGATTTTTAAAGGGCGCTCAAGTCACACATCTTATGAAAAAACTCAGACTTACTGATACAGAAACTCATTCAAGACCCCACTAATAGTTAATGGGGTGTAGGAATTTGGACCCAATTTTGTCTGATTTCAAAACCTGTGCTTCTAATGAGTGTTAATGTGTTCTCAGTTTTGGCAGACGGCAGAACTCTATAAATTCAATTTGGATCTGAAAGTAGATTTCCTTCGTATTTTTGTGAAAGTGTATTGATTAGGAAGTGTTTCCTGGAGAATTTGATACTGTGAAACTTCTGTTTATAATGTTTATGGAACTGATGTCAGATATTGGTATCTGTAGAATTAATCTTTTATTTCCTACATGATGCTGTTCTCTGTATTAAAAACTAACCACTAGACAGATGGGTTTTTGTTTTGTTTTGTTTTGGTTATGCGGGTAGTTCCCTGACTGCAGCATTGACAGCGCCGAAACCTTAGCCACTACACCACCAGGGACTCTGGATGTTTTAAATGGATAGGAATTGTAGGCCGAGAGAAAACAGCCTCAAGGGCGTGCTTCAGGTGAGGGAAGGGGCAGACGCGATTTGTCCTAGTGCAGCCTTAGCAAAAGGCAACCAGTGCAGGTCACGCTACAATGGTGAGGTTCTGTCAAAAACCTGTTGCAACTTTGACATATCAACGAAGGGGGAGAACGGAAGTGAATACCCTTCAAAGTCAGAAAGTGTGCATACTGTTGTCATCACGTTTTCAAAATTCCCCTCCAAAGTCTGCTTGCAAAGCCATTTTGCAACAAGCATTCTTACTTTTTTTTTAACCAAAATTTGTATCTAAATTTCTAATAAGGCATTTATAGTCACCAAGCTGACTTGACAAAAAAAAAATACAGTCCATTCTCAAAGAAAGGAAGGGTTGTACTCATTAAGATTATGCAAGAATGTGCTACAGACTTTAAAAAGTTACTCCAAAAGAGGAGTGGCAAATGCTTTGGTATTTTAAAACACCAGAGTCTACTAGGGAAGCTTTAATACAAAACTAATGCCTCCTGTAGAGTTGATTACGTAGATGTGAAGTGATTCTTTTGTGCAGCTAAATGAACCATTTGCCTTAGATTATAGATATTAACAATAAGGCACATAAACTCCTAATTCTACTATTAGAACATTTACTGGATACGATGCAAGCTGTGAGATCTTAAACATCTTACATGTACTTAGCACACCTTGAGCTGGTTAAAGCAACATGTCCATCAAGAGGTTTGATTAAAAGTGGGCCAGTTAATTTCAAATTACTCATGGCCATAGATCCCAGTATTAATCACAACAAATCAATTGTCTTTAGTGGGTCCTTGTAACGGAAGGAGAGCAAGAATCAATAGTGACCTCATAATCAAAGAGCAGCCTGTGGTGGTAACGATTTTCATTGGGCATTCCCACTGGAAGAAATGGAATTTAGAAACCAGTGCCCTCTATCTCCTTAGTGTAAGTGCAGGTAGCAACACAAAAAGGGTGATCCTAAAACAAAACAAAAACAAAAACAAGTGCCTACTGAACAGAGTTGAACTTTTCCCCCATTAGAACCTTTGGTTGTGAAGCAGTCTGGTGAGATCTGGATGACGTAGATAGGTAGGTATGTTTGTGTAAGGCGTAGTGTGGAGTATTAACCAGTGAGGCAAACGGAGCAGTGTTCCAGTGGGGCTTAGCCTTCAGTTTCATGAGCACCCACTTACTCTGACAAGAAGTGACCCCCTTAATATACTTACAACTCCCAAATACTCAGACCTGACTCTGGGTTATTTTTCAGGCATGGGTTTGCACACAATCACCCAGTAATGAAGCAAACTGTTTAATTTTTTTTTTCTCTTGTAAACAAAATTGAGACTCATAAAAATAACTCCTTCATCAGACTGGTGCATAGGTTAAGACCTAAGTGTGAAGAAACCTGTAAACTCCTGGACAGGCAAACCAGTTCTCCAGGCTGGTGAGGCAGGGAGGACCCCTTCCAGCCTGTGCTTTGACCCCCAACGATGTGTTTTAGAGATTTCTCACCAATCATTGCTGTTCTCACAACCCTGGCCACAGTAATTGCTACTGCAACCCACTTGTGCATACACAGACCGCTCATGTTTACTTCTTCATTATTCTTCATAGCCCTCAACTATGAATCCAGTGGTAGGTCTGGGTGACAAACGCTCATGAGGGCGATGTTCCCCTCTGTTGCTGCTTAGATTTGGAGCTGACATTTACCAAAGGAGCAGCTGATGGCATGCCCTCACTGTACCAGATCTTAACGTGCATGCCACCTGTCCATAAGTTCTCAATGCTAACTTCATTCCAACTTAAAATGGCATTCATTATAAGACATGGTAGGTTCCCCCTGCTGTATAGTTAGTGAATAGCCCTGAATATGAATCCAAGCTATTGTATTAGCTTCATTACATCATGCTCTAATCACCTTACTGCCTGAAAACTGCTTTATAAACTAAACCAGTTCATGCTGTTCTCTCCTCTCCTTTGAACTAATGTAACTGCTTGAAATACAATGCTTAACTTAAGAACTTCTGCAGTCCGTTCTTAAATGTCTCACTTTTCCTCATTATTTGCAGTCACTATGATCACAGTTACTAAAATAGTTACAATCACATTAGTGTAAATGTTTTTGTTCATGTGCTCGTATGTATATACGAGGGCTGTCTGGAAAGTATCCAGCCATGTAATATGAAAAATAGAGGCTTTATGGCTGGATTTTTTCCGGACAGCCCTCGTATGTACCTATGTGCACATTTGCATATGCATGTTGAGTGATATTAGATCTCACAAGTAGTAGATAGCTGATGAACAGATTGATGATTTGTAATTATTAGACACATAATTTATCAAATGGCAAACCACATGGTAGTAAGTTTAAACCCATTTCATTTCACTAGTTTCTCTTTCAAACAGTGTATTACTAAATATTAATAAAATTCTATGTTAGGCAAAAAATATACACATACAAACCTATATAGATGGAATTCTAGGAAATTTTTTTATGAAGAAATACATTTGTAAGTTAATTTCCCATGGTTAAGTGTGTCATGAGATACTATGATGTAAATAACTCCTTTTGGTAAAAATGAATACTAGACATACATAAAGATGTCTACATACGCTATACAAGAATGTTACATTTATCTAACAGCTAAATATCGACATGATTTATATATCCCTTTCCTAATTTCTCGTGTCATTTTTCTGCAAAGGCGTTAATACGTCTGCACGTTTTTGAGCAGGAATACATGGCTGCATGACGAGACCTCTGCCCACCGGGTGGATGGGCCTCGCGTGCGGAACGTCTGCCCGCCTCCCGGTCGGAGGCTCCCCGCCCGTCTGGCTGCGAGCTGCCTCCTCTCGGTGTGCCCTCCTCTCGGTGTGCCCGCCTCTGGCGGCCTTACTTCTCCCGGGCTAGACACAGGGCCCCCGTTCCTGCAGCGGTCCCGCTGCTGTTCAGGGCCAAGGAAGGGCGGATCGCAGGCCTGGCGCTGTGAGACTTCATTTCGACTCGGCACGGCCGTGCGGGCTCGGGTCCCGGCGTGCAGGGGAAAGGAAACCTCCAGAATAATGACGTGTGACTGTATAAGGGTAAAATCGCCTCTCCCCTGACTGCGAATTCTTTACATTTCAGTCAGTTCAGGTTTGCTCTAGACAGGAAAAAAGAAAGAGAAAACTTTAAAAAGGCCCGAAGAAGGTGGGAAGGGACCGTGCTATTTGACAATGCCGAATCCCACAAAGTCCTGATGCACTCCTTGAGTCACCCCAGATGGCACGTCTGCAACCAATTCATAGAAGGCGCGTATTTAGGGAGGTAACCCCGTTGGCCGGCGCTCCCAGCATCCCCAGGCAGGCGTGGGGTGCAGCTGCTCCACGCTCCGAGGGGTCCCCTTGTCCCAGCTGGGACTCGAAGGAAGTAGAGGAGCGAGCAAGCCAGGGTGACCCTCTTAGGAAAGAACGTTCCAGGCGGAGAAACAGTTCAAAGACCTGCCTAGACTGTTCAGGCACCGGAGAGGAGACTGACGTCACCGGCGCGGAGTGGAGACAGCACTCGGGCTGACGTCAGACTTCTCTCCTGCAACAGCGAATGCCCGGGGCCACGGGAAGCAATGTTGGCAACTACCGGAGGAAAAGGGCATTTTCGGGGAGCTCCCTACCAGACAAGCGATGGCTTGTCCCTACAGCCAGAGAAAGTCCATTTTCAGGCCAGCCTTGTAACCCTCTAAAAAGAATGACTTCAAAGTTCTCTGGCCAAAGGTCAATTTGGATCTGAGTCTGAAAACCTGGAGCCCATGAAAGACGTAACAGCCGCCCAACAGGGACGAGAGGGCGCGCACGCTCCGCCCAGCCAACTCAGAGCCTTGCGGCCCTGCAAGGTCCCCAGGGGCGAAGCCCCACCCTCAGCTCGGGACTCCCTACGACCCCACCTGGTGGGCGGCGGGCAAACTGCTCCAGCTGAACCGCTTTCCAGTTTGGTGCCAACCCGCCAGCGCCTCCAGGTTTACCTCAGCTCCTGGGGGCTAAGCGCGCACCCTCGGCTTTGATTCCCACCCACCGCGCTCCTTCCTAACACGCTAACTGGAACCTGGGGTGGGGGCAACACAGTGTCATGTCGTTTGGGGGTAAAAGGAGTCTCCCGCTCTCAAGTTGGTCTGTCGGCCGACAAGCGGACAGTCCCCTCATGCTCGGGGCCTCCTGCTGGTTGGTATCCTACGGGTCTGGCTTCTGCAAGTCAGGACTTCATGGTTTAGGCTTTCCAGGTTCTTCCAGGGCCCAGCAGCCCCTCCGTCTCGCCTCATCACCCTCTCTTCCATGTGCACTGAAGCTGAGACCCTCCCCCACACGCTCACGCCACAGTCCACGCATAGCCTTTGCCCTTCCCTGGGGGTTGTCAGTGTCCCCACCCCCCAACACATACGCCTCTCGGGGTTGGAGCAAGGACGGCTGGGGCTACGCCCCCCCTGGTTAGGACGGGGCGCCCCGCGCCTCGGGCCCCGCCCAGCGGCCCAGGCAGGGCTGGAAGGAGTCCTCGCCCTTATCCCGGCACAGGTTCCCCCACCCCCCACCCCCCGCGCCAGGCCTCCGAGGAGAAGTGGGGCCAGCGCTTGTCTGCCCTCCCATGTCCCAGTCTCCCCGGGCTCTTGTCCTCCCGACCACACCCAGGGCCGGAACCGACACGCTCCTCTGGGTAATATCGTCCCCTTTCTTCATCCCACCTCCTTGGCTAAGCCCCACTGCCAGACAAGGCTATTGTCGATGAACGCTGGGAGCATTACTGCTGTGGGGTCCAGGCCTAGCGTTGGATACACGAGGGCTGTCCCTGTACTATGACAATGTTATACTGGCCATGGCTGGAGTTTTTCTGGACAGCCCTCATATGAAGTACAAGCAAAGGAATTTAGACATTTCTTTGTCTTCAACGGACTTGCAAACATATTTGCCTATTGTCTTCCTGCAAGATGCCACTTAAATGTCAGAAACTGAAAACACTGTGTTTATCATTCCATGTCTTTCCCTATACATGAACCTTAACTCTCATTTCCCAACATCTCTTGATGGCAGACGAACACCTTGAACTCATCTATTTGGAAAGGCAGAAGACAAAAGCATATGAAATTCTTTAAAAACATCATCTCTATTATGCTCCGAAACTTTCCGGTTATGCCTAAATAGTTTTCATAAGGTAGTTATGAAGTATAGGTAGCAAGAAATAATTTTAAAAGTAAGAGTGGCATAAAATAAAAAATAAACTAAAAATTTTAAAGTTTTTTATAGTTCTACTTTGATGGTCAATAAGACTAGGTAAGACATTACTAAAAAAAAATCTCATTTGGAAACTTAAGATTGCTCTTCTAGACACTCCCAACACAAGGGAAATCAAAATTGAAATTACAAGTTCCATAGAATTGAATGACAATGGGAATATTAGCTATTGTGGAATTTAGCCACACAACGTCATACACTAAGAAAATTCAAGATTCAATGTTTTTGTTAATAAGAGACTAAGCATTCAACTCAAGCACATAATAAAAATAAGCTCAAAAGCAATGAAAAGGACGTAATAAATATGAAACTAGAAATCAATAAGCAAACTTTTGTAGAAGTAATGGATAAAAGCAAGCGCTTGAGCTTTGCTGGGAGTCTGGATTAATCACGGATACATTTTTAGGAGAACGAACTGCTTCTCAGGTTCACCTGAAAGCAGAGGCGCAGACCGCTCAGTAAAGATACCAGATAGGACTCTCCCCTGACATTCCACACCCATGAGAGTGCAGATGTTTTTCTTGCTTTGGTTTTTGCATAAATACCCAGGGCCCGAGAGAACAGGAGGACGCTGGGATCTGCAGAGCAGGAGGGTAATGGCAGCAGCCTTAGCTCCTGGAAAGCTGAATTCCCACAGGGCAGCCCTTCACAGGAGGGACCAGGCCCATTTCCCCGCAGGGCACAGCGACAACGGCGGTTAACACGGAGCGGTGGTGGGAGGCAGGTTGATAATCTGTGATTGAGCTTGGTAGGTAATAAGCCACTGAGATTTCAAAGGGAGACATCATCAGACAGATCCTGGAAAAAAAACTGATAAGAAAGTTTAAATCAATCAGAAAAAGAGAAGGGTAAATGCCCTTTAACAACGACAATTAAAATGCATTAAAAGATCCTTAGTAGAAATGTCATTTGGATTCTCCCGAAGACTGTGGACCAAGTGTTTGGTTCTAGAACTCCGCTGCTCTTGCTATTCTTACACGATTCACTGTTACTCTCTTTAATTACGCTTTCAGTTAAAATCAGAGCATATCAGGACGAGTTTCCAATTTTAACTTCTTGAACTTTAAAGTTGACTGTGTAAACAAGGAGAGAAAACATTTTTAATTTGTATAACATTTAATGTTTTAAAGTAAAGAATTTCTCTGTATCATGTTTCACATAATTTCCAGGACAAATGTTTTGTTTGTTTCTTTGTTTTTTACTCAAAACACAGAAATAGTACATGAATTCACTTGAAGATCAGTATTGTTTTCCCCATTGGGTCTTGTCAACCGATGTCTAAATTGAATTTACAAATCTAGCCCATTATTGGGTCGGCTTTACCTCAAGAGGTTACATGGTCATAATAGAACTAATCTAGCCCATTCCAGGATTTTTGAACTTTTTTGTACATTTTTTGGAAAGTGCAAGTGGATCAGGGAAAGAGCACTTGTCATTAATTTACAAAACAAGCTTTGAACATGACCTCAGGACAGAGGCTCAACCTTTCTGTGTGTTACATATAGAAGGTTTGGCTCAATCAAGCTCCCATGCTCGGTCTCACTGTGTGTGTGTTTTGCTAACAATTTTTTTTTTTTAACATTTGAGTTTTTATGCCGTTGGTGGAGTCTGCATTGTCCAGCTTTGGCCCGCTTGGTACCGTGATCTGGACACATTTATAGAACCTGTCTGGCCTCTGAAAGCACTCGAGTCTGTGACTCCTGACGTAAGTTCTACTGCACCTCCAAAAGCTGTAATAAATAGGCACTTGTGAGATCCACCAGGGGTCAGCACACCAAGCATTATCACTCCAATAACAATAGAAGTTGAACCAAGAAAAAAGCATTAGAAAGCTTAGAAAAGCCAAATGCTTTTGAAACTTGAATGTGCCCATAATTAATTTCTTTCTTTCTTTTTTCTTTTAGGTAAGTTGTCATACTTGTTTGCTTTGTGCTGCTTTGATTCTGCCCTCTGAGGACCAGGAACTCAGTAGCCATTAGCTCTGATTTCTAGTCAAGATGACTCTATTAGTCATCCTTTTAACTCATCCCCCTTGCTCCAAACCCATAGCAATACAAGCCATCAGAAGGGAAAACCATTATGATAGAGTCGGGATCAAAGGCAAAATAAATTATTTCATGAATGAGAAATAACCAGCAAGGCAATGGGATGAAAAGAGCCAAAGCCACACAAAGACCCTCACTAAAATGATTATTGAAAGATATTCTTTAGTAGGAAGAAAAAGGGGCCTAAAGGAGAGGGGTCTATGGATGAAATATTGGGGAGAGCAGGGAAATTGATATAGTATAAGCAAATGCTTATAACTTAACTGTAAAAAAAAATCCTCAATTTTTGTTTTTCCAAGAAGTGCAAAACTAAAAACTGTAGATAACAATAAATTGAAAAGAAAATGTCAGGAGCAGTTAAAGTGTGATAAAAAACCTTTCTGCTCTTATTTTTCAGGACCAAAATAAAATTACTGAGCATTTTAATTATTTAGAAAAACATATGGTCTAATATGCGTGTTGAAAAAAGCTAAAAATAAGCAGTGAAAAAATGGAAGCAGCCTCCTAACCATGAAGGGCAAATGCAGAAAGCTTTGCTAGTTCAATAGAACGCAGGAGAGGAGGAAGAAAAGAAACAAAGACAAAAGGAAGTGAACAGAGAATCAAATCTAAGAGAGGAGAAAGACTTTCATATCCATTAATAATCCAAAAAATTGAAAAGGGTCTAAACTCACTGTAAAAGCTGTGATTATATGGTTAAATTAAAATTTAAAAATGTAGGCATAGTCTTCTTAGAGAAGATACACATAAAATAGAGATAAACTGAAAATAAGGGTGATAAAACTTGTCCCGTACAAATAATAATTAAAAGAAACACTAAGAGTAGCAATATTAATTTCCTATCAAACACAATTTATGGTGAAAGTATTTATATGGATAAAGAAGGAAAGAACTTAGCAATAAGAGGAATACATAGCAGTCATGAACTTGCATGTACCCAAAAAAATAACCTTGAAACTGGAAGGCAAAAGATTAATTTACATGAGGACAAATGGATAAACCTTTAATCATACCGGATCAGGGGTGTCCAAGCTTCTGGCTTCCCTGGGCCACACATACAATACACTCACACTAACGATAGCTGATGAGCTAATAAACAAACAAACAAACAAAGAAAAAGATAAAAAGAAAAGGAAAGTTCGCAAAAAAATCTCATAATGTTTTAAGAAAGTTCACGAATTTGTGTTGGGCCACATTCAAAGCCATCCTGGGACGCATGCAGCCCACGGGCTGTGGGGCTGGACGAGCTTGTTCTAGAGGATTTTAACTCATCTCTACAAGATACTGATTGGTTACATAACTATCTTAAAAAGTGTAATAATATAAAAATAAAATGAACAAGTTTGATATAATAGATTATTTTCAAAAATTAACAATATAATAGTTAATGGAGTCTAAACAAATTAAAAAAAAAAATATATATATATATATATATATATATATATATATATATATATATTCCACAGGGCATGTTTATTTCTCTGGCAGTATTGAGATTAAATGAGAGCTCAAGAGTAAAAAAATAGCACAATCAATCAATCAATAATGAAAGTACTAATTAAATAATGTGCACACATATTTGGACACTATAACGCACTTCTCAATACTTTGGATTTTCTAAAACGAGATCACAATGCAATTACATCAGTTAAGACTGGAATGATAATAAATTTCTTACCTATCAGAATTCGTGATATGCAGCAAAAAGTCACTAGAAACCTATTTTGTAGGCTTAAATGTTTTGAAGAAATTTAGAAAACAAATGAGTAAAACACTTGACTCAACAAGTTAGCAAGAGAACAGAGACGTTAGAAAGAAGGAATTTTAAAGAATAGGAGGAGAAAGAAACAAAGTATAAAATTTTGAACAACAGTGAGTAGCAACAAAATAAAATACTCGTTTTTGGGCTAAACTAAGAAAACACACAATAAAGAAAGTAAAGGCATATATGTACACACACACATTAGGCATAAAGGAGGGCTATTCCTATAGACTTGGTGGAGATGTTCAAAATCACACATGAACATTAACAACTTGGATAAACTGCTTTTCTAAAAATATACATTTCAAAAGTGACCCAAGGAAATGAAAAAATTCTGAACAAACCAATAGTTACGGAAGAAATTAAATTAGTAATAAAAGTTTCCCCTGCCTTTCTCTTTTCTTCTTCCAAAAACACCAGGCCCGATGATTTCACTGTGGGGGGTGGGGGGTGGGGGTGGGGGGGGCGCCTTCAACAAATTCCAAGGAGCATTTGTTCTATCTTCAACTATTTCAGAGAAGAAAGGAAAGAGATGTCACCCAGCTACGTTTATGGGGCTAATATAACCTTGGTACCAAGATGGGATAAGGGCAGTACGAGAACAGAAAGTCATAGGCGAATTACAGGCATGGTTTAGATGCAAAAAATTCTAATTAAAATATTAGCGAATTGAATTCAGAAGTAGATACAGAGGGTGCCAAAAAATGTATACAAATTTTAAGAAAGGAAAAATCTGTATTAAAATTGTAATAATATATACTGATAACAAAAGATGAATACAAGTACCTTTGACTGCTGCAATTACAGGAGGCGCTCAAAGTGGTCACTATTAGCTTCCAGACACTTCTGATCACGGCGAACTACTGCCTGAGCAACGCTGACCGAAGTGCCCACTTGTGTCACTGCACATGCTGTTTCAATTTCTCCCTGAAATACCGCCCGTGTAGCCGATTTTCCATGACACACCACGTCCTTTAGGGTCCCCCACAGGTAGAAGTCAAGGGGTGTTAAGTCAGGAGAACGTGGGGGAAACTCAAACAACTTTCTTGGATTTCATATATCACATCAAAATGGGCTTGCACTCCTTGAATGACAACCGTGCTTCTGTCGTTTTCTTCGTCCTGCCTGTAGCATGGTGACACTAGCATTCATTTGATTAATGCCTTCTTTTGAGCAATCATGCTACTGGAATTCAACTCTGAAAAGTAATACATACCTAATAGCGCTTAAAACGTGTATACATTGTTTTGGCACCCCAATATATCCAAGTGACCAAAGTGGAAACCTGTGTGCCCTTTGGACCTGGCCTCCGAAGTCACACAACGCTGTCTTCTCGTGGTCACACCCCAGGTCCAATTCAGGGCAAGACTTGCCTACACTTGGGCACATCACGGCGGGAGGCAAGGACCAGGAGGGACCACCTGGGGGGCTGGCTACCACAACCAGATCCCCCCTTTTGGAAATTAAAGAGCTACGTAGCACGTCAGCGTCTCTAAGGAGCGCGAAGTGCTTCCTTTTCGGTTAAATCCTCATTTGTTGAATCCATACCTGTTTGACCACAGAACCCTGTTATTTCCTACATGATGCTCTTTGGAACATGTTGTTTTTAGTTGTTTGGTTGAAGGGAGCACGGGGGCACCCCAGATTCATTGCCCCGTGAAAATCAGGCCCTGGGTAAAAAGAAATCTCCCTCCTGACCGTTTTGAGGGCCCCGCGTAGCAGAACAGGTGACCTTGCTTGGAAAGCTCCACAGTGAAGGTCCATTTTCCCTTCCTGTACAGCCCTAGGGGCCTCACTTCTTTTAAAGTCAAGGTTGGGTGCTTTTCTCACCCCACCCCCAGGCATTGCCACTGCAAGTGTTCCCAGGGGCCCTGGAATGGGGTGGAAGGTAGAGTCAGCAAGTCCTAAACGCCTTCCCGTCCCTGTGACCCCCTGCTTCCCACTCAGCTGGTGCCTTTCGCTTCTCCTGTCCCCGTTCCTCATCTGGGACGTCTTCAACATGTCATCAGCGCTTTGAAAGACGAGCTGGGTGGTCCCTGCTTTACCACATGACGTCACTGTAAGAAAACGAAGGACCCCACTGAGCGCGGCAGTGTCTTTGAAAATACCCAAGCCTTATTATCCTCGTGAAACAAGTAACCACAAATTAGCTGTCTCCAATTTGGTGCACGTTTGAACTGAGGTCCCCTCAAGGGTGACAGCTGTCAGGCTTTCTCTGAAACCCCTACCCCTCCAGAAAGACCTCTGGGATGAGGTTGGGAGGCGGGTGCAGCCTGAGGATAAGCGGATATCCCTGGGTCAAACCTACACAAAAGCCAAGTAAAGGAAGGGCTGACAACCTAAACTTCTAAAATGGACTTTTTAAATAGTTTCATATCAAAACAAAAATTCTGGGGTCCTTTTTCTGGAAATTCTGGAAAACCTTAGCCTGCCTTTCAACTGCTAAAGAAAGAAAAGCAGTGGGAATGCGGCTATTCCTCCTGTG